>VWZG01002687.1:396688-415779 GCA_013396735.1 Grallaria varia
GGTGGACAATCTTTTTTTTTTTTTTTTTTTTTTTTTTCCCTTTCTTTCTTTTTTTTCTCCCCGCCGTCCTTTCTAACTGGTCTCCTGTATTTCCAGCTGGCTGCGGCAGCGGCGGACTGTCCCACGGCCCGGGCACGGAGGCAGCCCCCAGGACACAGGTGAGGGGGGGCCGGGCTATCCGCGCCCCTGGCCCGGCCCGGCGCCGCCTCCCGCCCGTGNGGCAGCGCCCGCCCCGCCCGGCCGCGGGAGGAGGATGGGGCGGCCCCGCGCGGAGCCGCTGCCCCATGGCCGAGGTAAGGGCGAGGTGGAGCGGGGCTGTGCGCCGGGGCGGGCGGCCTGGGGGTGCCCGTAGGGGAGCGAAGGGGGAGAGTTTTCTGAGCCAGACGCTTAGTCTTCCCCCCGCAAAAGGAAAAAAAGAAAGGAAAAAAGACGCGCACCGCCGCACGGGTGGCCCGTTTCCGTGCCCGTGTCCCGGGCGCAGGGCCCGGGCGGCGGGCGGCCGAAGCGGGGCCGTGCTGCCGAGCGATGCTGCGCAGCCCCCGCTGACGGCGCGACCCGCAGAGGCTCCGGGCACTGGAGCGCCATCAGCCCCGCTGAGCTCCCCTGACACACAGCCGGCTCCAGCGCCGCTGTCGCCTGTCAGGCAGGGTTGTGATGCCAGGACGGATAGTTGTGCTTGGCGTTTCCCGCGGAGTCGCCTCTGTTTCCTTCCTGTGTGCACACAGGCTTCCCCAGGACGTCGCGCCGCTGCAGAAATGCAGCTTCTCCACAGTGCGTCGCACGCTGCGCCCCTCCCCTGGGCACGGGGCACGTCAGTGTTTGTCCTCCGGTAACCGCGCTCGTCGGGAGCATTTCTTACATCCCGGAGGTCTTAACGGTGCCAGGGCTCACCTCCGGGCTTCTTTTGTCTGCCCTCTGTTATCAGTGGAGCATCTTGAAAAGTACGTGTGAGGCAGTAAGTACCCAACAGTGTTGACCAATGTCCCTATCTTGGTCCCACCACATGCAGCCCGTACTGCACTTCTGTCTGCTCGCACCATTCAAGCCTGTGTGCTGTGCAGCTGTGCACAGCTGTAGCTCGAAGATTAGCCAAGCCACTCAATGCAGGGCCGGCCTTTCTCAGTTAGGTTGCTATTGGTGTAGAGTTTGTTATTTCCTGAGCAGTTTATGATCTGGGAATTTTGTGATAGTCTGTGTGGATACAAAAGATACAGGACTGTCAAGATAGTGGGTTTGTGACTGTTCAGTATATTTAAAATATCAAGTTGAACTACCAACGTTTTTCAGCTTCTTTAAGATCCATTGTGAATAGCTGGTTCTTAATATGAATTAATGGACCAGCACCAACAGATATTTGTTAAATTTGTCATTATGGCAGACTTTTTTTTTCCCTTCTAATTTTCTTTCCTTTCTTTATTTGACCATATGTTAGCTTGGTTATTTTCATAAAGTACTTGCAAAACTAGTTTCAACAACCTGACTGTAAGGGATCAGTCGTTTCTGTGGAGAGAAGATGATTCATTTCTTTCCTAAATGTAGGTCTGTGCCTCTCTCTTAGGCACATTTTATTTAAGTGAAGTAGTCATTGAAGCAACATAAGGCAGTGTTCAGTTCTTGACCTAAAAGGTAAAGGGACCCTTATGTGAAAACCCTCATATCTCTTCCACCAGACTTCTCTTGAAGCACATGGCAAGTCCAAAATATGGAACACAGAGGAACATGTTGATCTTTGTTTTAAAGGTGACCTCTAGTAGATTTTACTAAGTCTACTGGTGCTGTCAAAATGTTATTGTAATAGTATAATGGATTTCAGAGTGGTTCAGCTGATTTATAACTTCCATTTTGCCTTTTGTAAAAATAGACGATCTATTTTTAACGTTTCTCTTATCCAAGCTAGATCAAGACAAGGAGTCTGTGTAAACAGATGGAAGTATTTGTTTTGTTCTGCTTTGTATTGTGTGGCACCATGAAAAGTTAGTAGCTGGATTTATCCAGTGCTGGATTAATTTTATATGTTGGACTCCAGTCCCTGCTGAGAATATTACTGGCAACACAATGCAAGCTGTTGGTCCTCATTGTTAGGGATCTGATGTTTAAAACTACTCTGGACGACTGCAGGTGAAAAAGAAAATTAATTCAGTGGCCAAAGCATGCATTGGAGCATGCTAAGCTATGTGGGTTTGCCTGGGCTATTTTTCTGTGCTCTGTTAAGATGAGGTATAGTGCAGTGTTAGGACAGCCTGAGCACTTCTGTTTTGTCAATAAGTAAAGCAAACAGGTGGGTTCCTGCACTCAGCTTGCTGCCCAGCAGTCTGTGATCAGCCCTAACCTTTCTATTTGGTGTATTTCCAGCAAACTATTTAGTTCGGTTTGTTTCTGTAATCAAACACAGGTTTGCTGATGAAATGTAAACTCTGCAATGAGAAAATAATCATATTATCTCTGTGTCTTGCTACTAATTTTCTAAGATGCATATGTGTATCAGGACCAGGGATAAAAGTGTTTGTACCACTGCAGAGACTACATTAAAATAAGTTTTTTGTTCTGAGTCCTGTCTATACTGCACAGTCCTGCACTGCCTACAGCAGGTCATAGTAGGTGGTTGGTAGGAGATGTGCCCTGTGGTTTAGGGTATTAGTTTAATGCCTCTGCTCTGATCTGGATCAGCTCATATATTTGGTTCTCATGGATGTTTAACATGGAGACTAAGGTACCAGGGTTCCTGCCTGGGGACCCTGTGTTACATCAGGAAAAGAAGGAAAAAAGCGATAAAATTTTGCTTTGAGTAGCCAGAAGAACATGCATTGAGTAGCCAGAAGAACATGCATCAGTTCATGCGAGAAAATGGATTAATTTCTGTTGTAATGAAAGGTGATTCAGGTCCTACCTGTTTGCAGAGCACCCCAGACCAAGCGTTAAGACTTCAATGGGCATGTTTGCGAAGGAAAAAGATACAAAGCCTTAAAGTGAACTTGGTCCATTTTTTGGGGTGATTATTTCTCCTGGTATTATTTTTTCTCCAGATACAAGTTTTTTGCCGCACCTAGTCTTCCTCTTCACAATTTGCTGGAGAAAGAGATTGCAATCTTATTTTTCTTAAGAAATGATTTATCATGGGAGCACAACTTACTCCTTAATATTCAGCACCTATTTGAATGCTGACAGCCACTACTGAACACATGGTGCCTAACTTTTTTTGTCCTATTCAAACCTACTCACCCAAGCAGGTCACATTGAGTAGGCCATATGTGAGTAGGTCACATTGACTTACACAGGTAAAGTTAGTCATGTCTGCTTATTTTTTCCCAGTGTGCTTGCAAATTATTTAAAGCTTGACAACAAAAATAAAGGGAATGTAATATAATTAGAAGATAGCACGTGAACAGAATACATGAGTAATCCGCACCAATATAATGTCCTTTCGCAAGTAATTGCAGTCATGTACCTTTGTTCTGGCACTGGGATTTTTGTAGTGATAACTCAGTCTGACTGCAGTGAAACAGCTTTCAAGGGGCAGGTACCACCTGCACCTCAGTGCTGTTTGTGCACCCAGGCAAACCCCCTTGTCTGCTCTGTTCTGCTCTGGCAAGACCTTTCTGTTACTCCAGAGTTATTCCAGATGTTTCTGTGCACTTGTAGCCCTGAGCTATGTAGTTTAACCCTGTTTGCCAACTGCACACAGACCAGTAGCTGAAAACAGCATGTTTGTGCTTTCTGCTGCTCCTAGAGAGGAAACTTGCTCACCCATCCAATGTGGGGGACTACAGCGAATCTGCAGGCCTCTTGGTAGAGCAAGAACAAATTGGCCTTGATGAGATCATTGCGTACCCATAGAAGTTACAGCCCTGAGCTAGAGAATTGTAAACAACTTGCAGGTTCTGTGAGAACTCAGAAAACTACAAGATAAGGAATAAGGAGATGGATGAATCAGTACAGACACACAAAGTTGCCACTGTGGCCAATGAGTGACTGTATGTAATAAGCACCAACAATGTTAATGCACGTACACTTAGGAGTGATATATAAAGTAGTTGTGCTAAAAATAAACAGGATCTACACTTTACTTTCTTGGATATCTTGTCATCTGGCCGTCCCAACCATGACAATCCAATACATTGCAGTAAGCCTGGCCATACTTGGATATCATTACAGGTTCTGCTCCCTGTACATCCTTTTATGGACAACAAATAACACATGGGTGTGGAAAGCACGGGGAAGAGATACGTGGAGGGATAGTTTGATGTGTGGTACACCCAGTTCATGCTGAGATCAATACTCTGATTTACTTAATTGGAAACTGAAGGCTCTATTTTTAACATAGATTAAGAAACTCTGGAAACCTGTCAGAGCAGGCATTATACTTCGAATTAAACTTAGGCCAGGCCACCCACAAATCCATCCTTTCTCTCACCTACACATTGATTCTTGGACCACCTAAAGTAGCAAATTTGACATAAATTACTGTTTTTTCTTATTCTGAAGATTGACAAACTGAAGCCAATAGCTGACCAGTGGTAAGTTGTACTTTAGGGAAAGGGCAGATGCATGGTTAGAGCCCAGTGCTCCTCTTACAAGGCTGGTGTACATTAGGTAAATCAGACTTAGGCTGTATTCTTTAACCCAACTCAGACTAGTAAATGACAGAAGAAAGACAAGAACTTGAGATACTTGGGGGTTATTTTTTTAATATTATTTTTTTCTGGGAGTTTCAGTGTAATGTTCTGCCTTTGTGGGTGGGCAGAAATCCTTCCAAGTGCAAATCGAAGGTTGCCTTCAGGTAGGGTTGCAGTTCACCGTTTGGAAACAGCCTGCAGTGGGAGGTGTGAACATCCATACCCTCCAGTGGTAGAAGTGGAAAGGCTGCTGCAGTAAATGGGCTTGGTGGTAACATTAAGTCTTCCATGATCAGCTAAAGTCAGATCTTCTTCTGTATACAGAGACAACAGCATGCTGTCCTCGTCTCTTGGGCTTATAGTGGTATTACTGTAGTTCAATTACTGTTTTTTCTGAAACCATTATTGCAAAATAAGGAACAGGACAGAAACAAAAAGTGTGGCAGCACAGTACTGAGTAAGTAAGTATCTACACCTAATCCCTCTTGTCGTTAGATGTATATCCTGACTCTAAAATTATGCTATCTTTAAAGAAATGCCTTATTCAAAACCATAAGATGGCTGTTTCTGGGGGAGAAACCCTTCCTGTAGCAGGAGTCAAGCAGTCAAACCCAAGTGATGCACAGGCATGGACAGAAGCATTCCGTTGTTGAGCTGTACTGTTCAACTGCACTTCATCACTGGAGAAGAAATACAAGCTGGTGGGAAGTGTGGTGTCAGACCATAAACATTTATCAGCATAATCCAGGAGATTTTTGTTAAAGGCCAAACCTGAGAAATGAAGGGGACATGGTTCTGGTTGTGTTACTTCATTTCCATATAGAGGATTTCACTGAAATGGCCATATGTAGGATTTGGTGTTATGAACAATCTCACATGTTGTATCTATACCACCATTGCTGTGAAAAGTCAGTTACAGGGCCATGATCCCTCAGAAACTGCCCTGGTAGTTACGAAAACAGGTTTTTTTCAAAGGATGGATAATTTATTCTGATAATAATAATCAGTTTGAGCAGCCATGAGTATATTTTAAAATCATCTGTTGGAGGAAGAAATGCCGTTAGTAAGACTGATATTCAAAGCCACATTGTGCAGCATTATTAAGCTCATTCAGAAGAGATGACACGTTTCCTTTGGCAAGCTCCGGGGAAAGGTCATGACTGGAAATGTGAGAGCCTGCTTCCCTCCCAGCGCCACTGGCACCTCCACTCTGTTCACATCAGCAGGACCTTTGTGCAATAAAAAAATCAAAAAGTAGGGAGATTGTGACCTCCGTGCTGTGCTTAAGCCAAAGGGTCCAAAGAGCCAAATGGTGATCCTATAGTGGAATGGTTGGAAACTAAACGTACCAAGACACTGTCTGTAGCTGAGCAGAGAAAATAGATCATATTTTTTTTTCCTAAAAATTATGTAACGATCAATATGGACTCCTGAGAAATCCTAAAATTTGTGCTTGGAAATATTCCCCATATCCTTAGTCGTCGACAGCTTTATATATTGATAGGAAAAGACCTGAAAATTCAGTTGTCTGACATTCTGGGGAAACTGAATACCTTACAGTCTTCACAAATTTCAGTGAGCTTCAAGAGCATTTAGTTTTCCCCCAGAAAGGAGCTGTTCCATCAAGCACATCAGAAAGCCAGTTCTTCTTACAATGGTGTTGGGAAGGGCCATCTCTATTGTAGATTTTAGCAAACCAGCATCATCTGCAATCAGATTTCCACCATAAGCAAGTTGAAATGTGAGGATTTAAAATTATCTGTGGGACATGCTGTGGACTCTTCACAAAAGTTACTGCAAGCTTTTCTTTCCCCTGGCAGTGGAACAGTTTTGTACCTCTGGAAATTTAAATAGAAATCATTGAATTGTCACTCATATACTTTCTGTATTCAAAACCAGTTTTTAATGTTGGGGTTTTGAAGCATCGCAATATAGATATCACATTTCTAAATATTTCATGCATTTGCCTCTTCTGCAGCCAATAGAGTAATAAATTTGCTGTTTTATTCAGGATCTGAATACTCTGCACCTGCAGCAGCTTTCCAGGCCACTTGGCTCCAGAGGAGCTTTTTAAGGTCTTTAACAGCAGTTGTCCTTGACTTCTTACTCACTTCTGATGTTGATGAATTTTATTAATTAGAATGATTAGCGGGTCATATTCATTGGATAAATATTAGGTTGGTTTTCAAGACCATGTGCTCAAGTTTCCTGTGAACTAAATTCCCTTCTGTTTTACTACATAGAGAAAACTGTTGTCGCTGTTTTTGTGTATATACATGTATTTGGGCAAGTAAGTTTGTTTTCTTATATTTGGCAATAACAGGTCATCTGGTAATTTCCAACTGCAGCAGACAAAGACAACACAGCTTATTGGAATGTCATTTCTAATGACTACAAATTGTGTTAGGTGTCATTGAAGGAAAGTACTTCTTACATCAGAGTGACCGATGAGTGCCCTGTATGTCTATTTGTTTTTACAAATGACTGTTTATAAAGCTAAAGTTCCCTTTCAATCTTGAAAAGAAAGTACAGAAAAACTGAAAGCCAAAAATAAAATTAGTTTAAAATAAAAGTATTTTTTCTATTTTAAAATATTTAAAGAGAATGTATAAAATTGAAATTAACACTAATTTATTTTGAAAATATATTTTACTCCAGAGTTCTGTTTTAAACCTTTTTACATTTACTTTTTAATGTATTTTGTATGAAGCAATAATTTTAAAACTCTTCAACATTTTGATGACTGTTAGAACTGCAGTTTTTATATAGATTATGCTTCCATATCAAACCTGTAAATTAAATAAATCTGTTGTGATTTTTAGAACAGAATACCATCTCATTATATTTGCTGCTGTTGAAAGCTTGTCTTTTCTGGTCCTGCTATAGCATTTTGTTGGGGATATGTGGAATTAACACAGTGTGACCACGTAGTTTTCTGGCTGCCATTCCACTGAGTTTCACATTTAATAGCACAGAATTGCCCTATGAAAGCTGAAATATCAAAGTCTTTTTTAATTCAAATACACATTTTAAAAATATATAAATTAGCAGTGATTCCTTCTTAGCCTAGAAATACCCCAGCCATATAATAAACATTTAAAAAGTCTGATGATATGACTATAGATAAAACAAAACTTGAAGGTTGCTTCTGAGACCACTAAATCTGAGTAACTTCATCACTGGAGACTAAAAACCCTCATCATTTGGATAAATGGGAACGGGTAATGAAGTGATGGGAAACCGAGCTACTGTTACAATAAATGTGAGAGATTTTGCTAACTGGCCTATTTAAAGATTCCATCATTGAGTATGTATCTGGCTTGGATATGTTGTTGTGAAATGACATCCAAATGACAACAGTAGCCCAAATTTTTCATGAAATCACATCATCCTTTGTCTATTTTAGAAGAATTTGTTTCTGGTGTCAGTTTCTACTGCAGATGGGTTCAGTGCCTGGGCACCGACATAGGAGGTGGTGGCTGCCCCCCTGAACTGACACTGGTCTCATTCTGCCCCCAAAGCCTACACAGTCAGTTCATCCACGTGTATATTTTATTTGAAATGCTGTAGGGGTAGGAAAAATGGCATTTTAAAGATTAATTTTGACAGCATGTTGCATAACAGAACTGTTTTATTTGTGTTTTCAGGATGTTGACCTAAAACCATGTCAGGAAGCTTTGGATGTCTGCTGTCCACACGGAGGAGATGATCAGCTGGAACTGCGAGAGGAGGACAAGAAAGACATAAATCAAGTAAATGATAAAAAAAAAAAGGGAAGAAGGGAAAATTGGGAAGAGGAATTGAGGGAGGATATGGGACTTATCACCAAGTGATACTCTTATCTCTAAAGAGTAGTGAAAAGAAATGGAGTGAAAGGTTTTAAAAATGAGTATTTTATTTCTTCTTTTCACATGGGTTGTCCCTCGCAAGGGCAGGAAAGGAACGGTCACTTCAGATGATACTTTGTGACTCATGCTCATGTATACCTACTTGAAAATTTCCTCCTCCCCTCTGCCCCCCAGTACAGTTTATGTAGTTGAAATATTCTAAAGTTTACAGAAAACATTTGCAAATAACCATTTTTCAATTTGGTGGGCAACAATATTTTTTTTTGTCCACAAACACTAGACATGAATGCTAATTATACTCTCACCATTTTGTAAAGCTCGATGCTCAGATGTAGAATTACATTTGGGACACTGGACTGCTCAGTGCACTTTGGGTTTTGTTCTGAGAGCTACAATGAAAAGCACACTCAGTCTTGAGACCTTGTGAAAGTTGAACTGTTCTGTTTGTTCTAGCATCCCATCAGGATGAAGACTCAGTGGTGTCTGCAGCGCTGTTTCACAGAGCTGCTCCTTCCTCTCAGACTGATTTTTACCTCCTTTTATGTAAAATAACTATGCTTTACAACACGTTTCTCTTTCTTCTGTCACAGAGCAACCACAACCATGTAGATTCCCTTCTCTCCCTCGAGGGCTATTTACAGCTTCTGTCATCGCAGATGGAAAATGTGCTAGAGGTAAAGGAGAACAAACAAGTATTGCTAATAGATTGGAATAGTCAGCAATCACTGGGGAATGACTTAGTCTGTTTTATCTAATAATCACAGCCTACCCCACCCACTCTGGGAATGTATAACAAATCAGTGTAGTAAATCTTACCTGAAAATGTTAAAGACACTTCTATCCACCTTCTACAGCAGCTGTCATTGGCTCTACTTGAAAAAAATTTTCCCCAGGAACTTGTCTGGGATATGAAAGCTACAGTGCACTGTCTTTACTGTAACCTGGTGTTCAAAGTTGCATGGAGCCACTGGACAACTTAATTAGTTCAACTAATACTTCCCTTTCTGAAACGTAATGCTATTTCATATTTATAAGAGCAACACTGAGTTATTAACACAGTATCATTTATTGAGGATTTGTGGTGAAAGATTTCAGTTGTCATAAATATTGGGTCAAGTGCTTACAAAGTCATTACCTTCAAGGAGAATAGACACATCTTTACTGCAAATCAGGTCAGTCAGCATTAGCAGCAAACCCATTTAACTTCTGGCCTTCTGATACTATTGTTTACTTTCTATGTGCCCATCTTTGCAAAAAAGCCAGTAGTTATCTTAATTGGAGTCTCCCTCTGCTCCCACAGCTCACAGCTGCAATCATTAACCATGAAGTTACTCCATACATTCCTTTTTTGCAATACTTCAAGGGCACCTTACTTCACTTCTCATCACAGGAGCCTCTTCCAGGGTCAACAGTGTTTTCCATGCAACTTCACAGATTTGGGACTCTCTAGGTTGGTTAGTGCCTTCTAGCCCTTAAAATCACCTTCTCCTCTGTTTAGTTCTGATAATAAACAGAGTGCATGCTAACAAGATGTGGAAGTTCATCAGTTTAGTTTTCTGTTTTTCTTATAATTTGAAAGGAATTTGGCTGTAGCCTTCATGCAGCTCTAACATTACACTGCTGTGTATTTTATTTATGACTATTAATGCACTGCCATCTTCTGACAATCTATCTGTTGAAAATGGATTGTTTGTTTAGTCTAGGTATCAAGTCTTTACAGTGTGTGGGATTTTTTGAGTTAGCTTGCTAAGAATCATTCTTTTCAAGGGATTAATTGAAAATGCCACCTTTAGCTCACAGACTGCAGTTGATCTAGTACAAGTTAACTCCCTAGGAGAAATAAGGCAAGACCTTCTGTTACCTGAACTCCCAGTAAGGATAATAGAGACCTTAAAATGTTCTGGTCTTTACATCATTCCTTCCCTGTGGAAAGTGCTTTCTACATAGTCTGTTCAATGAATGGCAAGCCAAAAGCCCTTTCCTGCAACACAGTAAGGACACTCAGCTGTGGAGGAATCCTATAGACTTCTTGATACATTTACCTTCTCAAGTATTTTGTATCTATCTATTTTATGACTACTTTGCTTGTTAGCAAGTACCCTGACATACTACTACTTGGGCAGTAGGTTTGTACTTCTAGAACCCAGGAACTGTAACACAGGCCCACAAAGGGTGGGCCTTAATGCTGCTGCAGCATTATCAGTCCAGTTTATTGTTTGGACTTCAGGGCTGAGAGATCACACATCGGCTTTATTTTTGTAAAGAAAAACTGAGTAGTAATTTAAAGTCAAAAGCCATCCACAAAAGGTGTGATCTGGGGGGATGCTTCTTCCAAACTGATTAGTAAAGGAGTTCAGTTGCAATCTGGTACCTCACAGCCCCAAAAGCTTTATAAACTCTGAATGAAAAGCAGTGAGATTGTGAAGGCAAGATCTTAATGTTCCTGTCTTCCACTCCTCTTTTCTTCACCACTGTTCAGGTTAACTTCTGTAGGTCAGCTGTCTATCTTTCAAAAGTTCATTTTCTAAGAGGTTAGCACCCTGAACCAGCTTGCCCTTGCATCATCAGTACCACTACCAGGGAAGGGTCATACCCAATCCTCCAAGAAAGACCTTTTCTTAGACCAGATCAATGTAACACACAAGTGTAGTTTGATGTACACTCAGGAACACTCCCATTTCTACCTCTCAACACAGTCTCACACTGTCCTTTGCAAGTCCTTCTCCCAGTCCTTCAGTCAATTTTCTTCTGCACCCTTCCCACTTCTTTCTGCCACATGCCAGTACAGGTTGTGCTTTGTAAAGGTGGGAAACAGCATTCAGAATAGCTAGAGAAAGAGTTTAACATATAAAAACTTGGCTGTAATAAGAGTCAAATAGTGGACCATTAAAAAACAAATTCTGATTGTGTCGGCAAGGGATACAGAGGTATTTATTTTATGAAAGATCCGATTTTTCTCCCCCCCCCTCCCCTTTTTATAGGTGAGCTTATTGGAAGATACACAAGTTGCTATGTCTAGTAGAGGTCAAGACCCATCATCCTTACGCCACAATATAAATTTGACCCAGACGCTTCACCACTGTTTCAGCCCTCCTGATGCCATGCTGCTACAAACAGACTACCTCACTCAATCAGATTCAAAAACAAGACATTTACAAAGGCAAGAGTCTTCTCCTCAGTCAAGCTCTACTATCACAAATCCAGAACCACTACTTCATGGGTCAAATTCAACAGGGCTGGTTTCAGCTGCTGACCTTAGAAACCCTACAGCCCACAATGATAATTTTGATGATATTAAACTCATGTCTTTGGCTTTGGATGAGGACTTCAGTCCAATAGAAGTTTCTCAGATATTTGAAGAGTCCAGCTCAGATTTGGGACTATCTTTGAATTCAAATCACAGCATCACTTCCTATTCAGTCTGCTGCAAAGATGCTGTTGGGTACAGCAGTGGTGTTAAATCTGCTTCTTCACACGGCATAGGAGCTGTTGGTGGTCATTGCCAAGAAAACACTAAATACCACCATGTGAAATCTCCATGTGATGCAGAGTCTCCTAGAGAAGACACACTTCTCATAACCACACTTCATAACCACACTTACACTCAATTGCTAAGTCATGGAGCATCCTCTCCAGAGCATCCTCAACAGTTGTGGATGAAGAAATTGAACGAAGTAAAGGATAGGTGTCATAATTCTACTGATACAAACCACAGCAGTGATGAATGCTCTTCAAAAGCTCTGCAAATACCGTTTTCGGTCAATGAAGTTGTGAGCATGCCCATCGACTCTTTCAATACCATGCTAGCAAAGAACCAGCTGACAGACACTCAGGTATCACTTCTACGTGACATCAGACGAAGAGGAAAAAACAAGGTGGCTGCCCAAAATTGTCGTAAACGCAAACTAAATGCCATTCTTAACCTGGAAGAAGATGTGTGTAATCTTCAAACACAAAAGGAGAGCCTTAAAAAGGAGCACTCTCAATGTAGCCAATCAATCAGCCTGATAAAGCAAAAATTAAACAACTTGTACTGTGACATTTTCAGTAGACTGACGGATGACCAGGGTAGGCCTGTTAACCCACACCAGTATGTCATTCATTGCAGTAGTAGTGGTAATGTTTTCATAATACCCAAACACTTGGTCAAATCTGAACAGAAACAAGGTAACACAAAAGAGCAGAAACAAAAATAAGATGGCTGAAGATCATTTAGGTTTTATTTTGTCTGTAAGAATAAGGACACTTGCATGAAAACTGGAGATCAGTGATTACAGCAGTTCAAACAGACAACTACACTTGAGGAGAAACACTTCAAAGGTCTGCCAGTCTCAGCTGACTGTGATGTTAGAATGTCTACAAGCTGAGGCTTCTGAATTAGGAAATCACAGTTTTAATCAGAATTAAAGAACTTAGCCCATCCATGTAAGCAGAGTTTTATAGACCTGTGTTAGAACTAGGGAGAAGGGAGAACACCAGTGAGGTTTTAAAGGCAACTTTAAATCAAAGTTACATATGCAAAAAAAAAGTGTTTTAGTCTTGAATACTTGATTCTTCCTCCAGAAAGTGACCTTATTTTATTCTTTAGCACTGAAAGAAAAAAATGTAGCTCTAGTGCATCTCTAACTTAAATTCACTGTGGATTTATATATTTTCAAGAGATAATCTGTGCTTTGCATTTGTTCAGAACTGTTCTGCTTTTCCTAGTTTTCCGTGGCAGAGAGAGGCCCAGGAGGCTACTGCATTTTTCCTCATTCTCACCATCACAGCTCCAAGCAAAGATAATGTACCAATTAATTTTACAACTCATATAGTCAATTTGCAGATAGATTCTGAAAAATAATTAGTGCCTGATTCAGTATTGTCTTATCTTCAGCCTCTGCAACTGAATCATTCTCCTCTTTCTTCCATGAAAATGACTGGTGAACAAATTCCTGTCTGGTTCCCTAGTGACTGTGACACAGTTGTGTACCTTCCCTTCACCCTCCCTGTTTTGACACCTTCCTCAAGAAGTACTAGTTTTTCATTTTAGCTTTACTAAACTGGTATTTTTCAAGTGTCTTCAATGTTGCAGATTTCTTTTAAAAAATATTTTCTCTAAATTTAAAGTAAATTGAGCCAAATTACTGTTTATGTCTGTATTTGTAATTACAAGGTTACACTCTAATAGTGCTTTAAGTTTTTGGTTTTGACATTTCTTTGTGCTCTGAAAAGAAGACGTTTCATTCACTTGCATGCTTACTCACAACATGCTGTCCTTTACTATTTTACAACCTGAAAAGGGTCTGCAAGAGATGGCCTAGAAGGTATGTAGTAAATGACAGTGAAGGAATATAGAAGTCTGTAAGGTACAAAAATAAATACAGCTAGATAGCACAACAAAAACTTTTGGAAACACATAAAACTGGTATTAAAGTTCTCTTTGGTCATGGAATAATGACAATGGAGAAAATTTAGTCAGGTATGTTAAAAAAAAATCACTGGTACCAAACACTTAAGAACTATATACACAAGCAATACAAGCTTAAATGCCAAATTATACTTTTTGAAAAAACAAACTGCTATTACCATGTAGATCATGTTGGTTGCTTTCACTTAAGTGGTATTGTCTAAAAAGCAGGCACTGACTCAGTGCCAGGTGCACTTAATTATCAATAATGGAATCAGCTTGTTTGAACAATTTGCTTAGCATTTTATATTAAAAAGTCTCCTTAAATAAATGTGTGCATCTTTTATTACTTTCACCACAGCCTCAAACGGATAGTGTAAATTCATAGCAGTAAGTCTCATTAGTGAGGCCATGAAATTTGTTGCTGTTGGTTAAGCAGCAGTGTGAAGTGTATCTATCTTAACTGGTACTCACAAGGAATTTATCTAATAGCTAGATCACAAACTTCAACCAAAACATGCAGTAGGTAGCAGAAACATAAGTTGTGAATTTTATTTCTAGTTGCAGGGATAAAAAAGAAGTACCTATTTGAGTCAGCATGATTGTAATATCTTAACTGAATGACATAATAAGGCTCACAACTGACAAATGCAGAAAGCCAAGTAGTTGTTTCAGGGCCTCACAAGGGCGGGGGGGAGAAGTACTAAACACCTTTTGGTGCCCACTCCCTCAATAGCTGTGGCCAATGAGCTCTGTGGACTCTTGTAAAGCCAGCTGCTAATGGAACACTGCCTATACCAACGGGGAAACAGTTACTGCCCTCAACTAATTCAACACTCATTATCGTTCGACAACTGTTTCTTTAACACGCCGATGCGTGAACCTCTATGTCTCAGTACTCAACTACCACCTCGACGCCTACAAAAACCTTCTAGACGAAATACTAGCTAGGTGGACTGTAACAGTACTGACATAGACACCAAGCCTTAGGTCTGGATGCACTACATGATTTTCTCAAACTTCTGAACTACCTGCCCACGTACAGACTAAGCTTTAGGCAGCATTCAGACCAATGTGTCCTTCCTTTCTGCAACTAGCCTGTTTAAAGAGAAAAAAAAAAAAAAAAAAAAAAAAAAAAAAAAAAAAAAAAAAAAAAAAAAAAAAAGGCAAACAAAAAAGGCAAGCTTCCCTGTATTACTTAGTCTTGGCTATGGTTTACATTTTCACATCCTTAAATCATTTGAGCAGGTTCAGCTAGAAAGCCTGAAGCTTTTCATACACTTCCTGTAATGGCTTTAGTCTTTATTTGCAAGCCATATATGAAAAATGAGATACTGTACAGCAGCTGGGGAGCTATTCAGGAAAAGAGGACTGGTAAAAGGAAACTTGCTACTGAAACAGTTGTAAAAGGTGGGTAACACCCAACCGAAGTCTGTCTTGGCTTCATTATTCATATATCTTAACTTTCAAGAAACCAAAATCCAAGGTGTACAGACCAGGAACTTTAGTGCGTAAGGAAACGTGCTATCAAACCTAGTCTGGAGCCAGATATGAAAAAGCTATTAGGGCTGCATCCTACCTTACTGACTACTAAGACACAGAAAAGCATCAGTGAAATAGAACAATGAAAATATTCGACTTCATACAGCTAGAAAATTGCAAATCTGAGGACTGTAAGCATAGCTGTTGATACAGTAAGAAAAAATGGAAACATCATGATGAGAGTATTCATTTTGTTCCCATAGTAAAGCTGTTACACAGTCCATAACACTTCGGTGGCACACATTTTTGTTACATTAATAATGAAGAGTAAGAAGTTATCTGCAAGACATTAGAAAAGGTGAGATTAAGTATAAACAGCGGGTAGTGGGGATATCGCAGTGCATACATATTACCCTCACATTATTGCTGTGAGCAACATGCTTGGGCACTACAGAGCATTACCTGCTGGCTGCTCTCAAATCCACACCTTTTCTGGAAGAACATCCAAAGAAACAACTGCAAGCCCAATACTTTATTAGACTGCAATACCCACTGCATGGTTTATAACATACAAGATTGCTTCTGTGGGAGTGTGCATTCTGCAGACGAGCCTTCCCAGGGGAGTCACAGCACACTGCTCTAATACTACATACGCTCTGAATGACCTCTATAGCTCTGCACTGAATTACAGCTTTAGCTCATGATTTTGGTTTTCTTCAACAGATTTTACCACTCAAACTTTATGCAAGCCAAATTTTACAAGCTAAGGTCATTCCTGCTTGAGAGCTTAAGAGTCTAGTTTTAGATGGGAGAACCAGAACAAATGTCAATGAGGAAATAAAAGGCAAAGCAGCTTCCTATCAATTCGTCCATCTTTGTGCCAAAACACACACACAGCACGCTATCTTGCAGGAGTCAGAATTGTAACAAAAGTCTTGAGGATAATCAGCAGAGGCATACAAATGAGACAACAAGACACTTAACACCAGGTTGTAGTGAAAAACTATTTATTAAATAAAGCAAATAGAGCTGGCACATGTAATCCTGTGAAGTCTTATTATGGTAGTGTACCTCATGAAAGTGCTGCAACTTGACACCTGCTACACAGTTACTAGAACTTCATGAATTGCATCAGCCACTCATTTTCATACAAGTACGCCCCCAAATGAACCAAGAGCAGACCGAAAAAGAAGGGGGGAAGGGTGATATGTGTAACAGCAATTTTTTAGGACTTTCCCCCACACTCCCTTTTTCACACAATGAAGCAACATGGGAAGTCACACAGTTTCTAACTACATGGTCCCCCAGTATGTTCATCGCACTGTCAGAGGCAAGTCACACGGCTCTTTATACACTGTTAAATTTTACTGCTGATAAAGAAACCAGTTCTTAGTCCATTAACTGGAGTAACTCCTGACAACAGACACTGCTACTGCAATGCAAATCAACACTAGCTGCAAAGCAAGAACACGCCTGTTAAAAGAGACAGTACAATTTCTGGCAGAAGGGGCAGGCATTACTCAGGCAAACCCTGCCATATAATACTCCTTACAGATCCTTAGCACGCTGAATAGTATAGCTGAAAAACCAAGGGCTGGGCACTTCCCATAAGAGGGGAAAAAAAGCAACACCACTACTCTAGTATTTCATTTGCATCACACACTTTTGCTTTGAGAACAAATTCAAACACTAAAGCTACAGGGAATGTACTGTCTATGTTACCAGAAAATCATTCTGCACCGTGAATGTGGTCAAGCTGCCAAAATACTCTGCTGACAACTTGAAAAATCCGATTCATTTCTGGGGCTCGGTTTTTCTTCCCCAGTAGTAGTATGATTTCATCCCAAAGACATCATGTACATTCATCATAAACCTAAAAGAATACAGTCTTCTTCCCCACACAAAGTTCAAGTCCTGTTCATTTTACAATATTTTAGGCAATTGTTCAGATTTTTTAAACGCTCTTCAGCACCTGCAGCACAATCAGCTAAAATTCAAATTGTAAGTAACTGTCTGAGTGGCCAGACCCCTAGTATTGATCTCTTTTCACCATCACTTTATATCCACATCATGCACTGTATTTTTCAGTTTTGGCTCTGATACCAGTTACCATCAACTTGTTTTTTCATTCTTCCCTCAGTCTGCTGCAAGAAGTGTTTGCTGGGAGAAAGCTGGGCCTAGTACTGACAACCTGACCCTTAGCTGTCAGTACACTGAAACAACATTACACTTACTTTGAAACAAAGGCTGTAGTGATAGAGACCCAACTTGATGGAAACTAATACGTACACACTGCCTGTAAATTGATGACCAGTAACTGACCACACACACCTGCTGTTTTTATTTGAAGTTGCTAACTTCCAGTATCAGCCTGACTCAAAATGCTGACTTACCTCACCAAATTCACTGGTGAGCATTGTGATTGTCACTTGCTTTAACTCTGAAGAACACACTAAGAGAAAAGTCATGAAAGTTCAACAGGAGAACATCAGAAAACTTAAACATGAGATTTTCAAGACTTTAAATATCCAGTAACTTCATTTTTGCATAGTGCTGTCTCCCCTATACACTCCCTTCTCCCACTGCCAGCAGATCAAAATTAAAACATCCTCATTATGGAAAAGAGAACATATTTAATTGAAGTACATTTTAAACCTTGTTGCAAAACTACTGAAAGAGTAACTGAGAAAGAGAGAATACTTATCGCCCTTTGAAGTATTTGTGTTTTTTTTTTTCATGTAGTATGAATGTGGACTTGGCAACTGTAAAGAAAAAATTTCCATCAACTAAACCTAAGTTACAGGAAAGAAGGCAAATTCCTTACGATCTGGTCAACTCATTCTGTTGGAAAGAAGAAAGTAAAGCAGATTTTGTGCGTCTTCATTTTCTGCTTCCATTGCAGCCCACCGGTTACCTATGCAAGCATTTTCAAGCTCAACTTAAGAAACAGAAAAAATTGTATGTGAATCCTTAAACAGTATTATAAAGGTTAAAGACACGATTCTGCCAAAGCTGGGCACGTAAATTTCAAATTTAGAATAAACCATGCATGAAGATAACAGCTTAAAACTCTGTAAACTGAAGATATCTTCCCTCAAATACATTCCCAACTGAGTTTTTCCCCAGCTCAGACTTAAGTGTTTGATTTAGGAGGGGTTTTGTTTTGTTTGGGGTTTTTTTTGTATTGATTTTTTTACCATCTCCAGATGCAGCTATCAGTAAATACAGTTCTGGTACAGCAGGAACTCTACATTCCATTCAGTCTCTACTCATGCTAAAAGCCCTTTATAGGTGAAAAGGATAAAGTTGTTGTCCTATTGCGATCTGACAAACTGAAGTAAGTCCTTAGTTTCATTAACAGGAAAGTATGAGGTAATATAAAACACAGCCAAAAAAAGCTATTTTTAAGCACTTGTGTCCAACAGCAAAGAGATCAGCATTTTTAATTTGCAGCACTGTTTCTCCCAACAGAGAACAGATGCCTGTTTCAGAGAAATAAGTTCTGTGAATACACATGTCAAATTGTTTTAAATTCACCTCAAAATGGAGTATTTCAAATCATGAAAGGGTCTAAGAGCTGCACATAAACATTATTTAATGTTAAATACACACTAAATTTTTATTAAGCATTACACTAGAACTACTTTGGTATAAAAAATACTTTATTTTAAAGCTATGAAAGTTATAAATATATGTAGTTAAACTTTCTACTCACAGAATGTTTGCTATTTTAACATTAGTGATTTGTTTCTCCTAATG
>VWZG01002687.1:430238-537994 GCA_013396735.1 Grallaria varia
TGGCGGGGGCGGCAGCGGCCCGAGGCCCCGTTCCCCGGTCCCGTTACCTCGCCCGGGGCGGCCCCACCGGCCTCATGTTCGCCCGCCGCAGGCCCGAGGCGCAGCCGCCCCCAGCAGGCCTCCGCAGGGCTGCCGCTGCCTTCTGATCCGGGGTTTGTTACTGATTTTGTTGGATTTTTGGTTTTTTCCCCATTTCTCCGGCCTTTCAAAAGGGGAGACACAAGGCAAGACCCTCCGTGCTGGGCCCCTGGCCCTTCTCCCAGCTCGCCTACCCCACCGCCTATGGGTCTGCCAAAATCCACCTCCCGTGTCAGAGGAGGATTGGGCGGGATTAGTGAGTCCGGGAGGTTTTCTGGCCTTGAAGGACTTTTCTCTTTTGCCTTGCCCAGGCATATGGGGAATTCTAACAGTTCTATAGCTCGTAGCGAGGCGGGGACAATACATGCCCAAGGATCTGGTCGGTATGAGAAATGACATGGAAAAGGGGATGGATTGCGTTCAACGTTATTTGCATAGGCTAGATATGTAGCATGTACGGCTTAGCTGAGTTAATATTGCTCTAGGACCTTAGCTCTTGCAAACGTGAGAATCAGAAGGCAACGTTATAGTTGCATTAAGACAAATATTTGCTGTTTATAAGCATTTGTTACCGTGTAACAAATGGGTGGTTCATTACATCACAGATATATAGCTGTTCCCCACCAGATTCGCAGTTAATATACCTTAGGTATATCTCCAACTGCTAGAATCTGAATTCCTGATCTATTGGGTTTAAGGAAATAAGCATCCCTGATGGTCCTCCCCCTTTTCCCTAGAAACATGTCTAAGCCTTTGAAGGCCTTGGGAAAAACCTTTTTTAACCCTATATACCACCTTGTCAGTATCATTTATCCTGGCTAGCGTAACGGTGCATTACTGGGTTATGCCAGACAAAGTAGTAACCTACTTTTGTTCTGGATTGAATCCATATAAGAAATGTTATATGCAGTGAATACATGGGGGTTGGAACAAGGACCATACTTGTCTTGGGATGCCTTTCTTTGAGTAATGCAAACTTCCTTTTAATTGTCATGCATTTTTCTAGTAAAAGCTCTGCAAGTCTGCAATAAAAATGGCCTCCAATAAAACTACATTGGTAAGTTCATGCACACCTAAAGTATATAAGGATTTAATCAACATATTTTTCTTCAAACTTATAACTTGGCATCTCCATTTAAAAGATACATCCACATCTCCCCTCCCCAGCATTATTCTGACCAAAATTTCAGATCCAGAAATTAAGGCTACTAGAAAGGACATTGGCTTTAATAAATCTACTGTTTCTAAAGAGACTTGTTGGGAAAGAAGTACGAAAGGATTGTACTATTTCATCTGTCCTACAGTAGAAAACACTAAGGATTTTTTAGCCTCCTTTCAGCACACCATGTAATTCATCCTACATGTAAAAGATAAAATCCAAGTCATGTACTGATTTAATTTCTCCCAGTGTATTCGGAGAAAACTAATTGCCTGAGAAAAAGCAGTCTTTACAAGTGAAAAGTAACATTATTGAGAAATGATGTGGCATAGTTAAGATGCCTTTTGAAATGATTTTTAACAAATAACAGTTTCTTTGAATTTCATAGGAGCAGAGATTATCAGATGTCAACCCTTCCTGGACCATTTTAATGATGCATTCATGGATCTCAAGTCCTGTAAAGCTTTGCTTGACATTAAAATATGGACTTCTAAGGGCATTTGGCTGCTGGTTACCATTCAACTAGTAATGATACATAGTTTTGTGAAAGACGCAACTGAAAAAGTATAGTGTGAGATACCTCTGAGGTTGAACTGGGGAAGTAAACAAAAAAATATACATGCACGATTCAAAATTTTGATAGCAGAACAACTGGTTTATAATGCACTCAAAAGGTCTGTTTTTAAATTTACTGAAATGATTACTGGTTTACTCAGCTCAAGATGATATTAAAAACTTGTATTAACTCCTGGCTTAGAAGTGCAATAGGGTGCTTCCTCTATGTTGTATAACAAACTATTTTAGATTTCACCAAGGTGAATGTCTGAATTTTGTTAGTAATTAATTGCCCACTTATCCCTAAACTGAGGAAGAGAAGGCTTAGCCAGCCTGGGGAGAGGGTGCCTCAGAGAGAGAAAAAAATCTATGAATATAGAATTTTTAATCTTTTGATGTTGCTGAGAATTTTGCTGCATGGGTCAGGAAAATCAGTTATGGTTCCCATGGGAACCGTGACTAATTCTGCTTCATTATGTATTTGCATGCAAAACCTAAATGTATTAGGGGATAGGGTAGCCCTAGAGCTGTAATTTTGATTTTCTTGTCTCTTGTATGTTAAAACCCTACGCCACAGTGTCACTTCAGTGTTTTAACCTTGCCCCTAAAAGAAAGAGTGGTTATCCATAGATCTGCATCTGTCACATGTGACTTGTGGATGCAGAAGGGGAAACAAGCCGTAGGCAAGCCTTGAGTAGTCAAACGCCCAAGTTACAGCTTCTAACATACAACCCTGGAGCAGAGACATTCAGGGGCCTAGTGGACATTTAGTACCTTTTAACTTCAGTCAGGTATCGCATTCACTTGTGGGCTGAGATTTGCATGGGCATGTATAATCTCAGAATGTTTTTAACATGTTCAGTATTTCTGCAGGCTCTGCAATCAAGTATTATTTTAATAGGTTCAAGAGTTTGGAGAGCAGTGCTGATGCTTGAGACCTAATTAAATCTTTAATATTTAAACCAAAAAGCAACATCCTCTTGATTTTATTTCTTACTGCACTTGAAGAAAAAAATACAGACCCCCATGACATTCATTTTCTTCTGTGAAAGATACTTAAGATACTTAAGTCTTAGAAAGTAAAAGAAAAAAAAATTGTTGCTTTGATACAGAAATCCCAAACATTGATCTTTAAGTGACAAGAAATTAGTGAAGCCGAAAAGAGTACCAGAAAACAATCTTCCATTGAATCAAAGAATTTTAGTCCAACGGAGAATACAGATGGAGATGTTCCCCACTTGTAGCCTGCTTGCCTCATCACCAGTAATTATAATGTTATTACTATGGTATAGTGAGTCTGTCTTTTACTGTGGTGTTGTTTTTCTTCTGCTTCTTTTATTGTTTGTTTCTTTTCCTCATCTCTACCCTTTTCTCTTTTTCACACTTCCATTTCTTGAAAGAAGCAGCCTTCATAGAAGCATTGGACGTCTTCATGTTTTATTTCCCTTCAATTTCAGTCTTGCATTCTTTTTCCTGTGGAGGCAAAAAAAAAAAAAAAAAAAAAAAAAAAAAAAAAAAAGCCAGTGTGCTTAAGTTGACACTTTTCAGACATGAATGCTGTGGTCAAAATACACCTGGGATATGCAGGCAGTTAAAATCTAATTGGAAATACATGCTCTGTTCTAGATAATCTCTCTTCTATGCTTCCAAGTTAAAACAATTGCCATGTGAGGTATAATTACATACAGAAACTTGCTGTTTGAATGAGAAACTAGAAACTTTTTCTCCTCTTTGTTATTTGCACCTTCAGTTTATGAGCTGCTAACTTTGAGTAAAGCTATTTTGGTAAGAGAGGGAGGGAAAAAAATTCATTAGTAAAAGTAAGGGGTACGAAGACAGGGCTTTGGCAAGAGAATCATCTTCAAATCTTCAGTTTACAAAAAGAAGACAGTTTTTTTGTGTCTAACATACTTTTTTTTTTTTTTTACCTTTCACCACATTAAAATAAAACTACAAAGTCTGACGATTGCAATATTCTCAAACTAACCCATATTACTTATAGGGAGAAACAGAGACAGGCCATCAAGCAAATAAAGGTCCTTTGTGATTTTTTGCTTGTCTGCTTTCTATTGTATAGAAAGTGCTCTCATGAGGAGTTAGTTCTGTCCACTTTGGTTTAGGGTGCTGTGTGACTATATGTTTTAAGAGCTTAATAGTTTATGGCTGCTGCTTTAACCATTTCCTTATGAGGTGCAGTCCAAAATGGCAAGCAGAGTGGTTTTGGTCTGCCAGTCCTCCAGAAATGTGACACAACAACATGTTGTTCCAACCCTTTTGAGATTACAAACAAGGAAATTCTAAAATGTGGCCTTCTACTACTATTTGATTGTTCCTTATTAAACTGGGAATGCCTTGAGGATGATGTGGATGTAATGTTTATTTTAAGAACTTAGTATTATTTGAAGTATCAAATGTAGACTTAAAGTTTTTTAAGTTAGCAAAATTTCATTTATGTGTTAAGTGCTGTACATAAGTGTAGCAATCTTAAATTTATGCACCTTTGTGACATCTCTTTGTGAGTTACATCGGTGCATGACTAAGAATGGGAAAAGACTGCAGTAATGGAATGCTCCTAGCATGTGTCCTGTTCAGTAGTTACGGGTTATTGTTGAGTATTTTGCTTATTGTAGCGATACACCATAAACTTTGCTGCCATCAGTTTCTCCTTGTTTTTTTGGAAAAGGTAGTAACCACCTTTTTTTGAGTACCATCTCTTTTCTATTTTATGCATTTTCACAGTTCTCTTATATTCCATTTCTTTACTTCTGCCTTGCCCTCTGCCTTTTTACAGGCGTAGAGTTAACTTTTAGAAGCTTCATAATTTTTTGAGCATGTAGCACTGAGAATTAAATTTGTAAGGGGAGTATAGACATGGAGTATGTGGACAAAAAAATTCACCTTTTAAAAACTGGTGTTGGGTATCTCATTAAGCAGCTGAAAAAACCCCAAAACATTAACATGTCTTGCTCAGGTTACCTGACCACATGCAGTAACGTAAAAGGAGTCTGAGTTTCTGGCTTTAGTGTTAATAAGTACATGATTCATTGCTGTTTACTGAGCAAAGTTGGATTTGGCCAGTAAAGTAACTGTATAAAGCAAAAAATTAATAATGTCATTCTGAACTTCTTTTATAGCACAAAATGGGAAAGAAACAGAATGGCAAAGGTAAAAAAGTTGAAGAGGCAGAGCCTGAAGAATTTGTTGTGGAGAAAGTCCTGGACAGACGTGTTGTAAATGGAAAGGTAGAATACTACTTGAAGTGGAAAGGATTTACAGAGTAAGGCATTACCTTTTTTTTTTCCCCCTGATAGAATGATAACCATGAACCATTTATTTGAAATGACTGTGCAGAGAGGAGATTGAATGATGGGGATCCACTTTAAAGAACCTTGAGAGAAGGATGTCCATAAATGTGTATTCAAGTGGGGCAGTCGAGTATGAAAATAAAATAGAAGATAATGTAGCTCAATGTTTGTGCTACATAAAATATCTGAGGACTTCGTTAAAGTCTTAGTGATTGTTCTTTTACTACTGTTCTCTGATATAGGTTGTGTCAGTATCTATCAAGGTAAGCTAGACTGACAGTTGTTTTATATGTAGTGGAATGGATGTTACTTCTGATTAAGAAATTATGCAGGGTTTTAAACTGTAGGCAGCTCTTAAGAATGAATTTGAAGCAGATAGTTTGCGTATTATTCGTTTTCCTGGACTGCTCTCAAATTAGCTGAATTTGCCTAAGGAATTCTGTGGCATGGTTGCCTTCATTAGGCATACCCAAAAGGAATCTTTTGAGTGGCTTTCCCAGTACTTACGTACATACACGAGAACTTTACAGTGGACTTAAAACGTTGCTTGTTTAAGAAGGAATGTAGTGGTGCCTCCTCTCTCCTTCCTGTGACACTTCATGGCAGCCTGCTTTACTAGCTGAAAAAGGGCTATGCACCCAGCATTTGAGCATAAGTGGTTACATGTGTAGTGATATCAAGCATTGCTGCGTACCTCTCAGTCATTGCACTGCAACATCGTGCACTCTGGCACCTGAAATGTGTGTAGTGATAAATGCATAAACACAACCCTTAATGTGTTTTGTATTTGAGAGTCTGATTTGAACTTGTAATAGTATGTTATAGTAATGGAAAATAATTTGCTGGTATCCTGCTCATGCAGTAGTGCTGTGGCAGTATTTGTGCATGAGTACATGAGGGGCATAATTGTTGCAGAGAACATTCATGGACTTGTTAAAATTTTAGTTAACAAAATGCATGCTCACTGAAACATATGCAGTGCTGAGCTCTGCCCGCCTTTGTTCCCTCCTGTTGTCAACTGAAGGCGGAAGATAGTTCTAGGTATAGTTGTGCTCAGAGACAACTTTAGAGAGTGTTCCTGGTATCTGGAAGCTTTTATATATAAAAGCGGTTTGTAACGAGTATTGTCTACACTGTTCTCTGTAAGTAAGCCTTTGTGCTCGTATCATCCAATTTTATTGCATGGACAGTCTTTAAGGGAGCCAGGGAAGCAAGTCAGTTTAAATGGACAGGTGGGTTTTTGTAGGGTGGGGATTGCTTGTTTTAACTCTCATGATCACACTGAGAACATAGGAGTTAATGTGGCTGCTTACTGTGCTGTCTTCAGTTTAAGAACATTGTTTTTCAACATTATTAGAGCATACTTTTTCAAAGTCATCAATTGCAGGACATGAAGCCTACTAAAGGTGCCACGAGAAACATCCTTAGGGTTAGATAAACATATTTAGGGTTTAAGAAACCTGCCTTATGTAATGAGACAAAAAAGAATTAACTTTCTTAAATTAAGTGGAGCCATGCAGCTAGTTTTACATAAATATGTGTATGTTTCAGTGCTGACAACACATGGGAACCTGAAGAGAACTTAGATTGCCCAGAACTAATCGAAGCTTTCCTGAACTCTCAGAAAGCTGGTAAAGAAAAAACAGACGGTGCCAAAAGAAAATCTTTGTCAGATAGCGAATCTGATGATAGTAAGTCGAAGAAAAAGCGTGATTCTGTAAGTATATGTTCACATGCTGAGCTTTTTTTTCCCCCCTACATCTCTTTCCTACCTCTCCATCCCCCAGAAAATCTATTATGACTTTGAGAATGAGACTGAACATTGATTTAAAACTGTAAAAATTGCACAGTATCTGGAACTGTGATTTGAAAAGGGTATACACTCATTGTGGTTCATGAGACTGTCCAAATGGTGGGTTAAAGATGATTGACATGATGGCTAGAAGCTCTTGCATTATCCCATGATGCTCACTGAATAATTGAAAGTAAGACTGGTTAACTGTTAAGTGCAAAATAATGCACGTGTAGTAATGTGTTCAATAGTTCCCATTTTTGTCTGTAAACTTTCAGACTAGTGGTTTGAAACCACTGACATTGCCAGCTATTTTCATGTACTGAGACAGCTGATGGATGTGTAGTTACTGTCATAAACGTTGGAAGGCATCAGAAGGAATAGTTGATGAATAGCACAAAGAGTACTTTACTTTCTGTAGGGAGACAGTTGTGTGGCTTCATCTGGTACAGGAATGGGCACTGTCTCTAAAAGGTTGTTATGACCTTATAAAGGAGCTAATACAGGAAATAGTTGTGATATTTCTTGTCAACTGTGTGGTCTCAGTAAACCAAGAAGAGTTGAGGTGTTCTCCAAGGATGCAGTTTCATTGTTGGCTTAAGCCAACTTAAGCCTGTTGTTTTGCTGAAAAGAAAGTGTTTTTCCCACTTCCAGATGTGCATTTTTACTTTGCTGCTTTTGTTGCTTTTACTGGTCATGCTTGTTTGTTTATCTAGTATAATAATGATTTTGGACCACTTGTTTCGTCTGTTGTGTTTTCAGAAATAAATGCTGGAAACATGAATGTAAAATTCTTCATTCTACATGTAATGACTTGACCTGAAGATCAGTCATGAAAAAATCAATGTCTTATTGAGACAATAATATGTAATTATAGATTTGATTTTTTAAGGCTATATTTTTTGTTCTGATACACACATATATGTATGTACAAAAATTTATGCATCTAGCACCAAAATAGAATTTCATCTTATACTAGATAACCATATTCTAACTTCATCAATAGGTTGATAAACCGAGAGGGTTTGCAAGGGGTCTTGATCCTGAGCGGATAATTGGGGCTACGGATAGCAGTGGAGAGCTTATGTTCCTCATGAAATGGTAAGTCTTACATCCACAGTTCTTGTCCATGCTAAGGGCGGGCAGACAGTTGTGTGTAGATTCATGACCCAATTTCATTTCAAGAGTAAGACAGAGAAGCTGGTGGTATCCTTATTAGCCTTGTATTCTCAGAAAAGCAAGCCTTCTATATATCTTTCATTTCTGTTGGTTCAGTTTTACAGAAGTAGAAATTTGAAAGGTAATTTCTCATAAAATAGGGGAGGATGCTCAGGGGTATGGAAAAACTGAATCTTGGCAATGCTCTTGCTGAGGGAATGGCAGGCAGGAATCCAACTTTATGTGTTTCAATAAGAAGAAACCAGCTGCTGGATAGCCAACCATTTAACCAACCATAGTGCCAGCTCTTCTGCATGCAGCAAACTGGAAGTGGAAGCAAGTAGTGGAGGAGGCAGAGATGGGGATGAAGAATAAAAAATATGGAGGACCAGCTCTCTGACATTAGCTCTAATGTGGACAGAAGAATTTCTTGCTTTGTGAACAAATGGGATAAAATTAGTGTTTCTTTTCAGCATTGAGAAATAAAGAGATTGAATTGACATTTGCTAGGAGTCAGATTTCTTAAGGTGATGGGATAAGAAGGATAGCTTTCCATAGCCTTTGAGAAGGGCATGATTTTCTGAATGGAGTCAAACTGTGTTGTCTCCAAAGACATATGATATGACTGGACTGCTGCAGATTAATGCTTTGGAAGATTGTCTTCCTTCTGCCTTTCCAAACTCTATAAATTTTGTATGAAACTTAAAAGAGTTGCAAAACAAAGATCATGAGTGTTTGAATTTCTGTAGTGATAATTGGCAAAGTCAGAGATGGAGGACAAAAAGAATCTTTGTTTTGTTTAATTCTGTTGCAGTTGATTAGTTTTTTGTAATTGGTCATAGGCAACATACATAGATATGAGTATGTATGCACAAAGCTGACTTGTAAAGGCAGAATACACTTTAAAATGGAAACTGAAGTATGTCAGACTGGAAAGTTTGTTTTGTTACCCCAAGACAGCAATACAAATACAGGAAGTTATTTACATAAACAGTAAATATAATTTGGATGTAAGTCCCACCTCTTAAGATGGGTTCTATTGATTTTCAAGTCTCATTATGAAGTTTTGATTAGTCTTTAAAAGACCAAATTAACCAAGTTTTACTTCTTTCATTACATTCTGCAGTATGTAACCATATAATTGGTTCCCTTTGAAAAGCATTTTTATTTCAGAACAATAAAAATATGGGAAGAGAAGGAAGATGGAGCTATGAAACCTTGTTATTACCATTAGCATGGAAATTCTTGATAGCTGTAGTGAAAGATACACTAGAAACTGATTTCTAGCTGACATTCTTTTCGGAACATATGTCTTATCAAGAGCTGCTAAATGCTTTGAAATAATGATTGTGCTTTTCCTTAAATCCCACTCTCTTCTACATCAGGAAAGACTCTGATGAGGCAGATCTGGTGCTGGCCAAAGAAGCTAATGTGAAGTGTCCTCAGATCGTAATTGCTTTTTATGAAGAACGACTAACTTGGCATTCATGCCCAGAAGATGAAGCACAATAATTGTTTGCGTTGCTTTTTTTATATATAAGAATATTAAAACCCGAAGTTTGATTTATTAGCAATGTGAGAAGCATACATTCTAACAAGATTCGAATTTGATATTTTTTTGAAGTAGTATGTTTTGCATCAACAGCAAGTAAATAAAAGCTTTCTGCAACTTGTTTCATTTATCACAGGAGAGCATTTGATACTACTACTTCCTCCATATTAGGTAAAAGCTTTTATAAAACATTGATGACCTTCCATAGTTATTACTGGATCATAATGAATGTCTAAACAAACTCACAGATGTTTTGTAGTCTTCTATACTATTGATGTGCATGTATCTTCTTTACCAAACCTAGCCCTTTAAACCTGTAGGGTCATTCTTTTTAGTATTTGGGATCACTTGGTCTGCAGAAGACTAGGTGAAAACTAACTTTGTAGTAATTTGAATGTTATCAGACTGTATATTGTTTACTTTATTGTAAATACTGGTGAACAGTGGTCAATAAAATAGTTTTATATTCTTCCTTTATACTGATAGGCTGTGACTCTTTTGAAGCGGTGTATTTCTCAACTTTTGATATGTTAAACTCAATTTGTAATATATTTAACTGTAAGTTGTTTTTTGGGAGATAGGTTGATGATTTATATTACCCTATTGCCACTCTAATCACAATACCAGAAAAGTACCAGGCTTTGATTATTAGTATTTTTATTTTGTGAATATGCCTGAGACACAGTTCTTTTCAGTCAGGAAGGGCCTGTGAAATGCATGTGCTTTGTGTAAGTCACAGATAGCAACCAGACAGGTTAGGTATGGCAGTTGGTCCCAAGGCCAAGTGACCTCTGCAGGCATGCTAGGAAATATTTGACAGCATTAGCCTTTGCTTCAATTTCAGGCCTTAATAGGAGGCAGAAGTGTAGCTAGGTCTAGCTCAGATGGAATTATTCTTAGGGCCATCACCCGAAGAATACTTCCATAGCTCAGCCCTTAAAATGGAATATTTAAATAAAGACACTTAAGTCATATATTGGAACAAAAGACTTAGTTTGATTGAATTTTGAAATTAGTCCTATAATCTGCTGCTTGGAGAGTGAAGCAAAGGGTGGGGAACTCAGCAGGAGGAAAGTTGCCTTTTTCCATTCTTTCTCCAATTGCCATTGATCTTTTTCAGTTGCTTTCATCTACACACCTTTTATTTGTGTTTTGACTACAATGGTATAATTTGCCTTGAGCTGTGCCTCTCTTTATGTCAATGGCCAAGTTTCAGAATTATCCTTAATTTAGAGTTTTGAGTAAAAAATACAATCCTGTAATGTACTTGTCAGGGTCATAGACTCATAAAATGTGACCTCAAAGATAAGGGACACCTTTCACTAGACCAGGATGCTCAGGGCCCCATCCAACCTGGCCTTGAACACTTTCAGGGATGGGGTAGCTGCAACTTCTCTGGGCAACCTGTTCCTCACCACCCTCACAGTAAAGAATTCCTTGCTATAATATCTAATCTAACGCTACTCTCTTTCAGTTTGAAGCCATTCCACCTTATCCTGTCACTACATGCTTATGTAAAGTCCCTCTCTAGACTTGTAGGCCTCCTTCAGGTCATGGAAGATGCTCTAAGGTCCTACTGGAGCCTTTTCCAGACTGAACCCCAGCTCTCTCAACCTGTCTTCAAAGGGGAGGTGCTGCTGCCCTGTGATCAACTTAGTGGCCTTCTTTGAGTTGATACAGTTGAGATTTCCCAGGTATGTTTTTTTTCAGAAGTTTAAAAAAAGTTGGGTGTTTCTGGAAACCCTCATGGTGTCCTGAGAAGTGAGCAAATTCAGTGTGTGCTTGAGGTTCTTTTGATACTGTTTCACAAATCATTACTGTAACTATTTGTCCTCTCAGTAGTTTTGAAATCCATTTATATTGTGGAACAAAATCTGTCACCAAATTAAACAGCAGTGGCTAAATCGATGCTATGTGAATTTTTCACTGAAGATTTTTTATTACTGATTTTGGGCAGAATTCAGTCTCCATGTGTTTGTGGCTCTAGGAAAAATCAGATATCCCTGTTAATGTGGGGTTTCCCTTGCACCAGATGTTGGTTTCAGTGCTTAGCTGACTTCTCCTGCCTGTTCCTTAAACAAATTACCCCAACCTTGTCACATATGTAAGCCTTCAACAGAGTTCATGGCTTCATTTTTGGGGGGCCTGTAACAGAAATATTTATACACCTAGCATATAGGATTTTGAAATCCTTGCTTTCTTATCCAGTAGCTTGAGAAATACATGGGCTAAATAGGAAATCCAAAGCAGCTTGTGTTCTCCTGCCAGCTTCTTCAGTATGGAATGCTTTTTAAAGAGTCTTAAAACTTACTCTATAAATTGCAGTCTACTGCCTGAAACTGCAGTTTCTCTAACATGTTTCAAGTGTGGATATCAAGTCTGTATGAAGTTGCTGATTTAAAGTATTACAGGTTAAACAGTTGATTTAAATTCCTGGTTATTGTAAGTGGTAGACAAAAGATTTTTGTCAAGAGGTTGGTTCTCATTTTGTAACTTTTGAAAATACAGATTTGTAACTAGATACTGCTTTTTATGTTATATCTGGTTTTTCTTTATGATTTCATAAAAATGCACTGTATTCGCTTTTTTTTAAGCAACTTTACAGCTTCTTAGTTTAGATTCCTGATTTTTTTATTTTATGATGGTAGATATGCTGACTGATACTCATTTCCTTTTTTTGTGTCAAACTGCTTTTTGATACTAATAAAAGGCAACACTTTAAAGCTACAGGTTATGTAAAGTTATCCTGACTGTGCTGCATACATAGGCAAAAAGTTAACAAATGTTATTAATTTAAAATTAACTGATTAAATAAACGAGATATCTTCTATAGTTAGTGAGCTGTGTGGAGGTTTCTTGTAATTTTCCTTTCTTACACCAAACCAAATAGATTTCAGGGTGTCATTTTGTGTTTGCTCTGTGTACTGCTGTCTTGACAAAAGTTAAAAAAAACAAAAAAAACAAACCACAGAAAACCTGGTTGTACTTGCTCCAGTATTTCTTACTCTGGCTGAAGAAAATCCTCAGGTTAAACATAACCAGGTAGTGCTAAGTTATGGAAAACTGAAATCATGATCAGTTATGGCATCATCCTCTCACAGCCTGGTTCCTGCTTCTTTGCTAGGAAAGAATAAAACTCCTAATTTGTTTGTTAGTACTGTATTAATTACAAATTAAAGAGCAATTGATGTTAAATGTAAAACAAATATAGTTCTTACAAAAAACCTGTCATCATTGCAAGTGAATTTTATCAGTTCAGGACAAACGTATTCTGCATGCTTTGTGGTAATTCTTCTAGATTTATGGTTCAGTTCTCCTTCGAACTGTTGGACAGCTTCTTACCAATAGATTATAGTACGCTGAGGACTCAACATATCTTGTCATAATTTCAAACGTAACAAGAACTACATTTTTCCTTTAACTGCAAATTTTCTTATTTGCTGACCTGAACTAGGCTCTTGCACTGTAAGATTGTACTCCTTTCCTGTTCTAAAAGTTTTCTTCCACATCCTCAGCATCTTCCTTACCACTGGTGTCCTCTTTCTGTTTGATATGTCTTCTCAAAATGCCACCTTTTATTCAACTTTTGAATTCAGGTGCTTATGTTAAGACATGTCAGCTCTGCTGACAGAGGCCTCCAAATTTGGACTAGCAGCCAAACCAGATGCCCTCAAATTTGTTTCTGAGGTACCTCCCCCAAAATAAAAAGCTACTGCACAGACCTACTACATCTTACATGCTGAAGTGCAATACTGTGTGGTTTCTAGAAGAAAATGTCGCAGGATCAAACAGAACCATGTTTTTCCTGATAGGTTTATGAAGCTGTGTCTCCTTCTAGCTCAAGGAGTTGTGCTTTGTTTTGCAGGGTGAGTATCCTGACTAGCTCTTGTGGGGTTTATCTGACTCTGCTGTAAACTAATCATGGGCAGTTTCCACCTGATAGTGTTTTTCCTGTTCTCCCAGCCATTAGTTGTGACAACCCTTGAGAGGGCATGCAGCAGTGGACACAAAAGTGTTTGGTGGTACTGTCATCTAAGCAGGATCAGGAAAGAGTTGCAAAAGCTTTGTGCTTCGCTCCTGATCCTTCTTGTTGGGACAATCCAAGCCAACAGTTTGAGCAACATTAGATTCTTTTGAAGTTTAAATGGAAAACTTCCATGTCTCAAAATCCCTTTCAGAGACTCCTATGAAAGCATTCTGGGCTCTTATTTCAAATAAATGATAGATGGTTTAAGGAAAAAAACAAATAAATTATGCCAAGCAAAATTCAAACACTTGTCCGAGAGAAAGAAACTGCAATTGTTCTAGCCCAGTGCAAGCAGGAATGGTGTTTTTCTTCCCTGTAAAGTGCTGTGGGATTTATTAACATGGTGAGAGAATTGGATATGATTCCCAGGGCTACAGATGGCACCTGCCAGATGGAAGCTCATGTTCTTACTGTCTAGAGATGCTGGCATTGACGACATGGTGTCTGAGAATGCAATAACCTTTTGTGGTGGATTTTCTTACTAGGTAATGGTTTTAGTAAGTGGTCAACTACTTCCATGCATCGCAGTGTCTGCAAAATTATTTTAATCTAGTGAAAAGGTGGTCCTTCTGTGGATGGGATGGCAGTTTCATTATTCGTTTCTTTCTTTACAGTGAAGGCATCATTGGTTTCTACATCCAATTCCTCCTCAAAAATGTTATTCAGGTGCACTGCTCTGCACAGAGTTCCAATTTGAAATTGTGTATTGTCAAAAAGCACTGGGCCTTGTTGCCTGGGTTTTTATATGCAGGGTCAACAAGCAGGATCTTCTGTCTTTATTCAGGGACTTTCACATCCTTCTTAAGTTGTGGATCCCAGGACTGCACACTGTACTTCATGTGAGGCTGCACCACCAGTGCTAATTGCAGCAGGATAATCATCTCTGATGATGCTGTGTTTGACACAGCCCAGGATGGGATTTGGCCTCTGGGCTGCCAGGGTTCCCTGCTGACTCCTGTTAAGCCTGCTGCCAACCAGTACCCCCAGATCTTTTTCTGCAGGGCTGCTCTCCAGCCACTCTTCTTCCAGCTTAATACTTGTTTCCAGCATTACTCTGTCCAGGTGCAAAATTCGCCATTTGTTCTTGTTACATTTCATGCCTTTAATGATTGCCCAATGCACTGATATATCCATATTCTTCTGGGAGGTCTCCTTTCCCTCAAAAGAGTCAACAGCATCTCCTAGTTTGGTATCACCAGCAAACTTGCTAGCAGTGTATTCAACCACTGCCTCCAGATCATTGGTAAAGAGATTGAACTGTCCCAAGAAGTGATCCCTGGGGAGCACCGCTGATGACCAGTCTCTAGCTAGATGTAGCCCATCCATTACAATCCTTTGAGCCCTGCCATTCAGCCTGTTCCTCACTCAGCACACCATATACCTGCTCATCTCAAAGCTGGATATGTTTAGAAGGATGCTAATAGGGACAGTAAGAGAAGTCTTAGTAAAACCCAGAAAAACTACATCCACCAGCATCCCTTCACTGCTAGGCAGGTGACCTTATCATATAAGAGTATCAAACTAGTTGAACAGGGCTTTCCCCTTGTGAACCCATGTTGACTGTGCCTAATGATTGCACTGTTCTTTACATGTCTTTCAATAACACTCAGCATGATCTTCTCCATAATTTTTCCAAATACAGAACCCATTTTGTGCACAGAGTTCCACAGGAACTGTTGTAGTGAATTAGGTGAGGTCTAAGGATCCTACCAGACCCCACTGTAATTCAGTGCATTGTTTACCATCACATGAAATTACTGACCAAAAAACTCTGTAGAAAAGCACTGCCTACGTATTTCAGAAAAGGGTGTATTAATGAAATCATAGATACATAAAGGAATCTTCCCTGCTTAACATAGAAATAGTACTTTTATTAATTCATTTTGAATCATACGAGCCAAGTTTCAGTTTGGGTTTTCAGTTAATTTTCATTTATTTGATTAATACAAAAAACCCCAGTCATATACCTGTAAAACTAGAAAGGAAAAATTTTTCACCAGGACAGGGAAGGCAATCATGTTATATGCTGAACCTTTGAACCTGATACTCCAACTGTTGTACTAGGCCATAAATCCTGTGAAGGCAGTAAAATTGGAGATCTAAGGGAGAAACAGCATCTCACCTTGTTTTCACAGACATTCTGCAGTTGTTGCAGACACATCACTGTCTTTTACTGAGCAGCATTTCTGATTATTCTGTATGATTCCATCTGTTGTACCTGATTAATCTGCAGTTTTTGGATGCTATTGGTAAACATTTCTTGGTTTTGATTAGTCACAGCACAGTTGATTTCTAGTAAATGCATCTCTCTGAATTCAGGATTTTATATTTGGCAACCATCCCATAGCTCTCACTGCAATGCAAAATGTGACAAAGAAATTGGTCAGTGAAACACTTTGGATGAGGAAATTTAAGGCAAGAGATACTACAAAGGTACATCTGAGACATATGTAAAGCTGAAGGAGGAGTTCTTCCTTCCTTAAGAAATTAGGAATTACAAATTTTGATTTTCAATATAATTCTCAGTGATGTCTGTCCTAACAGACTAAGTTGCAAATTCTCAAGTATCTTGTAAATGTTAAAAAGTCATATTCTTTTCACTTAATTACAACCAAAAGCTAGTTTAAACTAGTTAACTACAGCTAAATACAGATAAACCAGGAAAATACTGAGAAATACATAAAAGCAGTTCCCAACTACAGACAACAATAGCACTTTCTACTACAATATTGATTTGTATTGTCTTTTGCTGTTCCATAAGCAAAAACAATTTCTCCTTAGTGTGCATATGGTATGATCAGAAACCTAAAAATACCTCTCATTTTTGTGGACAATCCGTTTCAAAAAGGAGCCATGAGCATGACACCAAGCAAGATACTGTTATGGACGTTACTGTAAAAGAGTATATATTCACACTATTTGAAAAACAGGAGACTGCTAAACGTATTTTTTATTTCCACTGTGCAATTCAAAGTCTGCTTGAACATCTTTACCCCACTTTTTAAATTACCAATCAAAAGGCAGGCAATGAATTGAGACTTTGAGTTTCCCAGAACCACCAAATGCTCTTTGTATTAAATGTATTGGGAAGGTGAAGAACTGAAAACCTATTTATTCCTTCCATCACTGAGCACCACAAGCAGCTTGGACAAGACAAAACATTTCTGTTGAACAAAAACCAGGTTGAACAGTGTGTAGGCAACACACTTCCAGTCACCTGAGAAATTTTTGTGTCCTGGCAGTGTTAATAGTCATTGCATTAATGATCCAGGTGGAGACGTTTTAAACTTTTATAGAGTAACACATGGTAGTCCTTAGATAAAAAGCAGAATTCATGAGCTTCCTGTTGAAATTCTGTTATTTTTCTGAATTGTCACAGACTCAAAGGTGGGCATGCCTGTTGGTATTCTGCACATCACTGCTTAGAAAATGTATGCTGTCCCCTCAATTTAGAAAAAGATCCTAGTTAAGTCTATCTTTTTTGAATGAGTTGTTGACTTACAGTTGGTTTTACTCCTTTGGGGCATATGAAGACATACTTGCTAGGTTTAAGCATTTAATCATGTGGTTAGATACAAGATGTAATTTAAATGTCTCATGTATTGCTGCTGTTATTTCAAATGCTTGGCTAAATCAACAAACCCTGACCCAATTGCCTTTGGTAACGGTGGTGGTGATTCAGTAGATGGCACTCCAGCCTGGGAGTCATGTTGCTGCCTGTCAGTGCCCAGCAGGTGGAGTGGCTGTGCCTGCACTGGCTGGGCAGGCACCTACCAGGAGAAGATGATGGGGAACCACAGGGGACCTCTGAGAACCCAGGGTCGTTCATGGTGTGAATGGCGTCGTGGTCTTGCAGGGAGTGAGTCACCCTTATGCCATCCTGCTGGTAGCTCTTCCCAAGAGTTTCATGGCTAAGTGGACCCCAAGTTGTTGTGTTTTAACAGCAGATTACTGCTGTCTGTTCCTCCCTTCAGAAAGGTGCTGATGCCTGTGGGTGATATTTGGGGTTTCCCACATAACTGAATAATTCATAGCTGGTGTGCTATGCTGCAGTGATATACGTTTTGATGGCCCCATAGGATGTGTTTTACAGCCTACCAGAATACTAAAGATTGGAATCAAATTAACAATGTATTGTTTTTCCATTTTCAGTGCTCCACTGTCAATTTGCTGCTAATGCTCTCTCTAGGTGCCATATTCAAAATACTGTGCGCCATCTTTCTGACAGCCACTAATACAGAATTGTTCTTCTGCCACATTGGCCCTTATTTTACTGGATGACTTTGAAGAGTTGGAAGGCAGGGCTATGAGCAACCTGGTCTAGTGGAAAGTGTCCCTGCCCATGGCAGGAGTGTTGGAATGAGGTGATCTTTAAGGTCCCTTTCAATGCAAACTGTTCTGTGATTCTATTCCATGATTCTATGCCACCGTGACACAGCACAGACAGCACTGGAGAAGGGGGATCAAGAAAGCAGCTGTTTCTGTATGGCCACTTCCTTGTGAAGCTCCACTTAGGCTGTGCTAGTCCCAAGAATGGAATGGGAAGCAGTGGCCAAAGAATTGCAGATATGAACTGTGACTTCCCTCAAGATGATTCCAGACACTGACATCGCCTTCAGGAATATAATTATGCTCATTGCTTTATAGTGACTAATCTATTTGCTGCCAGTAAATCAGCAGTCAGAGCTGTTGTCATGAAGATCACTGCCTCCATTAAGAGGATGTTGTGTTCATTTAGAGGGAAGTAAGTGGACCAGGGGAATAAAGGTAGTAACATAAGTCTTAAATATTAACAGCTTAAATATCATTCAAGGTTTGAATAAAGAGATTTTAATTTTCTTTAATTCACAGCAGATATGCAAGACCCATGCTGAAGTTTGTAAATGTAATTTTAGTGCTTTGAAAAAACAAAACTGAAGTTTAAGGCCATACTAAAACTTGAACTAGTAGACGACAATGTATGTACCTAAAGCAATCAGCACCGGAGTAGATTTCAAAGACCAAGTTAAAAACTTTAGAGACACTGTCTGTTAGTGGAGTGCTGTGGTTCAAACATCTGAACAAAAACTGAAGTTCAAATATCCTGCTATTCCTTAATACCCTTCATATTCCTTTTCATCTGAAGCTGCTCATTTGGAGTGGGTACAGACCACCAATTGTTTGTGTCTATTTTGAATAAGCACAAGACCAGATCCAATTTTATCTTTTTGTGTCTGACTCAGTCACATCTCGCTATTAAGACAACTTGGCAGGCTCTCACCTAAAGTTTACATGCCTCTTTCATATACTTAGTGAGAAATTAATTCTGAAATTGCTGAGGCTGGTCTGAGTGGAAGTCTGACCTGGACATTGCAGATGTGAAAGAATACATGCTCTGAAAAGGCAGGTGAGAGCTACAGGGAAGGGAGAGTTGCTTGCGTACTCCCTTAAAATCTCAGTTCTGCCTGTTCCCCAAATATCACACAATGTGTCTGTAATCAGAATATAATCAGTATGAGGGCAATAGGAAGCCCAGATACCATGGTCTCAATTCACAGAGATAAAGTGCTTTTTTACTATTTTATTTTATTTTGCTTCGTTTTAGGAATACAAAACCTTTCTGAGGAAATAGACAAATTACTGTAAAAAGGCTTTTGATTTCTGGCTTAACTGTACTAAGGAAGTGAGAGAGTGCAGCACAGTATAGCATGGAAATACTTATTGAAATCACAGCAAGCACATGGCAGAGTCCTATATCCCAAACTGAGTTGAGACTCGAGGCATTACCAACAAATCTGAAGGTCAGACCAATGAGATTTGTAAAAAATTAATAAGACATTCTTACCATTCTTCCCATGATACACTAATATCCAACATTGGTGATTACAAGGTAATTAAAAAATAACCTCAAGTATTTTAGAATTTGGAGTCAGAAAGAGGGAATAAAGCCACAGGTGGAAACTAGAGTCACTCGAATACCCCAAAGCATGTCTAATTAAGCAACACGCTTCATATAGACCTTGACATTAGCTTTTTTTGCCAAATACTATAGTAAAAAGTACTTTTCATGAGAACATTAAGGGCAGACAAAGCAATGATCTACACGACAGGACTTGCCTGCACAGGAAAGAGCTCAGAACAACCACTGCAGAGTATCTGTTCTGCAGCACCTCCCCCGGGGGACATGTTTTTTTGTGCTAACCATGCATTTGTGTGGGTTAGCTTAATACACATGAAAAGTGACCTATGTTAAAAGCAAACAAAGTCATCAATCATGGAAAATAAGTGCATCTACTTGAGGAACCAGCACACCACAGATGCTGGGCTCTCAATTCCGCACTTCAGATTGTTTCCCAGTAACCACCTCACACAGATCAGTCCAAAGTGCACTACTCCTGCACTGTAAATGTACAAAATGAAGGAAATGGAACAATATTTTTTTCCAAAACATGGAATAAATGGTACATGAGAGTTTATCACAGGTTTCATTCATCAAAATTAAAAAAACAGAAAGGTTTGTACTAACAGAGTATTTGGACAGAGAATATCACAAGCCTCTTCTTATTCCACCTCTTTTTATGAATGTTTCAGGACAATGCTGGCAGTACACAGCAGTCCCCATAGACACTGCTTTTCTTATGACATGCACATTTCCTGTGCTAACCCAAAAACAACTCATGGCCAAGCCTCTGCAAGTCAAAAGGAAAAACTACCATTTTATAGCCTGTCTGACCCAGACATCTCCCACTTGAGATATAGAATTGCCCTCGGCTGCTGCTCTGGACCCTGGAGGCACAGGTGTTTTCAGATGACAAAATAAATCCTGGGCAGTCTGAATTGCCTGAGGAGATGTTTGTGTCAGCCTTGACTACAAACATTTAAGTAGCCAGTAAAAGCAGGGAAAATAGGGCAGCCATCTTTCTGGCATTTGCCCCTTGCATCCCAGTAAAAAGGGTCACAAATTGGAAGGGAAACCCAGAAGTATGGAAATAAACACTTTTCTGGAATCCCCTTCAAGAACACGGTTGTTCTGGTCTCATATTCTGCAAGAAACCCGCACACAAACAGTAAGAAACTGCAGATGGAAAACTGGCATCTGAGGCTCTAAGCTATTATTACCTTCCCTGAAATAGTTAAAAAGATCAAGCCAAATTTGCAGGGTGTATATTTTGTTACTCTAGGATTTGTCCTGAGTGTTGATTTTAATTTGTTGGTCTGGTGGACTTATGAAAATAAACACAGTGGGTCTATGTTATTTTATTAAACCTGACTCAGAGAAACAAAAATAAGCAGAATAAAAATTGCCTAGAAATAAAGGGAGGAAACAACAAAAGCCTTGTAAGAAGCAAAGTTAGAGGGGAAAAAGGAAAAGAAAGTCTGTATTCCTTTGCTTCTATCAAATGTATAAAGGACGAGTCCCTTTAAAATATTTCTTTTTCTTTCATCCTTGCTTATTTTTACTGCAGCATATCGTGCAAGTCCTGCAGGTTGGCCAGACAACTCTGTGCAACACCACGTGAGTGGCAATGAATCATAGCTCTTTCTGATGGCTTTCAGTTTTTAATAAGGCATTTGGCTTCTACTCAAGTTGAAAAGATAGCATAGGAATTTTGTTAAATATCCTTTTCTTCTTGATTTGTAATTCTCTTCTTCACACTAGAAACACTGAGGCCTTCCATTCTATTTTGTCTTCAGATCAGATATAATACAGAAAACTGGAATCACTTAGGGATAAAAAAAGAAAAGGAAAAAAAGAGAGAGAAACAAAATAAACAGACCTTTTTCATATTACATGCAAATCTAAGTAATCCTCTCCCTCCCACAGTCTGACCCAATTTTGCTTGGGTAGACTTTGTGCTTCTAAGCCAGGCACCTTTGAGACTGCAAACTTAGCAGATACTACTGAATATAAGAACACAGCACTCTCAAAATCAGGTTTGAAGCTACTGCAGTCACAGCGCTAAAATGTCCACTGTACCTGCAACTTGTCTGTTCTAACCAAAAGTCCTCCCTTGGCCATGCCCACATAAATGGACAAACCAAAGACAAGAGTTTCATTCCATCAGCAAATTTAGACATCAGAACATCTTCCCAAGATGTATGAGGGAATGTCCTATTCACAGGTAGGAGTATTCAGGTATGTTCAACTGCTTATTGCAATACATACTTGCAAAATGGATACAAATTATTAGCAGGCCAGCAGCAAATGTGTTGATTTCATGCTTTATTGCATTAAGCTACAAAGAAATCACTACTTGCCAAACACATCATGACACTATAGTTGAGAGACAACTACTGTTTCTACCACAGAACACAAACCAGTAAGGGGAAATATTTGCAGAGTTCCTTCTTTTCTTCTTCTCCTCACTCTTTTCTTAATCCTTACACCTTCCATAAGATGAAAGCACTGAGCATCTTTGCCGTGTGTTTTTCAGAACTGCAGTCATTGGAACAACTCCTCTGCACTTTTTATTGATGCTTCCAGAGAGTAACCTAAAATTCCATCACAGCTTAATGCTGCATGAATTCCTCTCCTCTTTAGCCACAAAAAGGAAATTATAGAAAATCTTTAAAATGCTCTTTTTAAATTTTGTGTCCATAGTATGCCATGTGTCTCTGTGGTGGGTTCCCCTTGGCTGAATGCCAGGTGCCCACCCAGCCACTCTGTCACTCCCCTTCCCAGCTGGACAGGGGAGAGAATAAGGGTGGAAACAAAAGAACCAGCACAAATCGTGGGTTGCTATAAGGCAGTTTATATTTATACAAAAAGCAAAAGCAAAAGCAGGGTGCGTGTGCTCAAAGCAGAAGCAGCAATTAATCTCTATTTCCCATGTGCAGCGATGGTTGGCCACGTCTCTGGGAAGCAGGGCCCCTATGCGTGTGTCAGATGTTAGCAGGCAGCCATCAGAGACAATCAGTGTCCCCCCAAGCCCCTGCTTCTTGCCCCAGCTTTTATATCTGGGTTGATGTCATACGGTATGGAATATCCCCTTGGTCAGTGTGGGTCAGCTGCCTATTTGTGTCCCCTCCCAGGATCTTGCCCTTGACTGAACAGTGAGAGCTGCGCTCAATGGTAGCCAAAATACGGGTGTGTTATCGACACCAATGCAGAGCACAGCACTGTGAGGGCTCCTATGGGGAAACAAATTCTGGCTCAGCCAGACCCACCACAGTCTTTGTTCTTTAACTCTAGTTCTCTAGTTCGAAGCAGTGTACTTTGCAAATTTAAGAATCTTCCTTTCTATGTGGAATTTTTCATCACATGAACAAGCAGTCAGGATCCAGATAGTCCTGTAGCAGTTTCTAGATGCAGAAATTTATTCAGATCTAATTAAATAATTGAGGTAACAAAACCAGTCTTTCAATCGCTCTGCAACTTAGGATAGGTCTGTATTAGCCAGCAGCCAGATGCAAATAGGAAAATCTCTGCAGTGCAAACCAGCTTCACCCTCTGCATGCTCTGGAAGGTTTGTTCCAGACTGGATTCATAAGTGGTTGCAGTGCAGCTTTTTCTTATGTGTCTTCTGAGGCTGGTCCACAAAATTAATCTAAGAGCAGGAAGGGAGAGCAATCAGAGACTTGCTTCAAAAAATACATAACTCATCTGAAACAAAATGTTAATGTAGATGAATGCCCACTTAAGTTTACCCTTATGAATAAATGGACAGCCATAGCCATGGCAGATTTAATCTGAAATAAATCAAACTGATGTAAAGACAGCAGAATAAAATCTCATTTCAGTAAAAATTCTAAGAGAGTTGTTGTGGAATAAGGGTCCCTTTTTTATTTTTTTCTGGCTGAAACATTGAGAAAATACTTGACATAGATTCAATAACTGCCTGGAGTGCAATTAGTTCATCACAACATTAAGAGACAAGTTCTTGGTGTAGTGGAGGAAGTGCCTTCAGAGCATCAGGCCAGCCAAGGCCAGCAGCAGGCTCAGAACTACAGCTGCACCTCAAGAACTGCTCACAAAAAACTTTTAAGAAAATGCTCTTGGACATCATGTCTGGACACAATGCCACTGGCACAAAATAAAGTAGCATGAGAACGTCACAGAAAATGCACAGGAATTTCCTCAATGCAAATTCTCATCTGTCAATAGAACTAAATTGACAACACCAGTTCTCCAAAACTTCCCCTTTCCTCTGATTTCTATTCCTTTCCTCAGGAAATGAATCTCCATTTTCCAGTCATTAGGTCTTTTTCTCCTTCATCTTTCCTGTTGTTTTCCTAAGATGTTATATTTTATATTTTTTCATTTATCAGCTGCAGTAATCTTGAATTTTGCTGTTGAGCTGAAAGCTATTTCCACTCCAGTAGGTCTGGTGGTAGATGCTCTGAGCAGTAAACCAACTGGTTCCTCTGAATTTTTCACCAGACAGCTTTATACAGATCAAGGCAAACTGGGAGCCTATTTTGTTGGCAAAAGGAAGGAGGAAAAGGAGTTGGAGCAACAACCCCCATCATCTACGAATAAATGGAGTGCTGAACATAAAATAAGAAAGATCAGTGAAGACGACTTAAATGTGGAAAATTTTCTCCAAAAACTGGTACATTGACCAAACTAGGTTACATAAACGGAAACCCACACCTTTGAGGAAATTCATCAAGAAGGTCTTGGATACATATTCCACTTCAGAACCACAAAATGAGGATATTGTGATGATAGGCATCTGGTCCTTCTGATGCAAGCTTTCATGTAAAAATAAGAAGGAAAAAAGGTTCTGTAGGAGCATCAATCACATACACGTTCATTCTGCTGCTTGCCACAGTCGTCTTAGTAAGGTCTGAGATCTTTCAGTGTCCATTCTTTCATGGAATATATGTGCACACCATATCCTTATGAAAGGTGGTAATTCAGTACAGCACTGTAGTGGGACAGGACAAAAACAAACAAACAAACAAAAAAAAACAAACCTGGGAAAGGAATTAAGGATTGAAATCCTACAAATAAGCAGTTTGGAAGTTTGAACAGACCTTCTCAAAAAAAAAAAAAAGTTCCCTGTCAAAATTGTTCTTTAGATTTTTTCATTAAGGACACTTGCCTGCATGGCCTTTCTTTGTTAAATTAAACTGTATCTAATTATGATTTTCTTTTGTGGGTGAAATTACATGACTTAGAGGTAGTGTTATTTCCCTTTCATGCAGCGATAATCAAGATTTATAAATCTCCTTGGTAATAATTTTTTAATGCTGGAATATAAGAAAAAATTGATTTCTGAAAATGAGTTTATACTGGCAAACTGCAGAGAGTTATTTAATTATCAGTTAGCCTCATTCTTCCCTTTCATTTCAGCCTTTTCCTATGCTGGCCTTCCTTTGTGAATCACTTCTTGGACAATGGGTTGTTCAGAGCCACAGCCCAGCACAGCATCTGACAGATGCTTTCACCATCTTACCAGAAACTTTGCCACTACAGGACAAGTGCTGCTTGGAGCCCTGCCCACACCCACGTGGGGTCTCCATTGCCAGTGATGGTGAATCACCATTACCAAAAGTGGCAAATATTTCCTGGAAAAGGCTGACATAGACATCTCATGTAACTCTCCCATAATTGTCTGTTATTATGATTCAAAAGATGTTCATGTTGATCTCTACTTGTCTGTGTAGAGCTTTGCTTAAGAACTCTTATCAAATGAAAGCTTTGAGGTACTCAAGACAAATTAATAATTATTTTCTTCGAGAATTTTTATCTTGGAACTTGCTTCACATTTTGATATCGCATGGGAAAAATTAACCCACAGTTTACAGAAAAAGGTCAAGAAAACAAAATATGATAGGCTTTCCAGTATTTAAAAATGAAGTAAACATGTATTGTGGTATTAAAATTGTTCTTTTTTTAAAAGAGGAGAAGTTGCTGATTCTTATCAATACATAGATAAGCAAAGCTCATTCAAGCAGAAACAGTTACCACTTCTTGTTGTAACAGAAAATTAACTCTTTTCCTTCCACACTCATTAGTGTGTATTTCCCAAGGCGCTTTCATTTATTCCTCCTAAAACAATTTCAGCCTCGACAAGAAGAGACAAGCATTCTCCCAGATAAATCATTTTCCTGAGCTTGCTAAGCTCCTTTCCGTAAGCCAGGTTCCAAAACCCAGGAATCCAAGGTTCCAGAGTTGTAGCATAAAGCTATCATACTATTACATAGCTATTACATAGCTATCATACATACTATTACATAGCTATTACATAACTATCATACATAGCTATCATACTATTACAAAGGTGATCTCCAAGCACTGGCGCATGATGTTAATCATGTATTTCAAATCCCTCTTGGAACTTGAGCATCTAGACAGTAAGGAAGAAAAATTACTAGTATCTTGATTTCCTGACAAATCAAGTAAAGCTGAAAATAAACCTTCAGAGGAGATTTTATTCACCCTTAAAAATATTATTTGGACTTATCAATCACAGAATCATTTAGTTGGGAAAAGACGCCTAAGATCATCAAGTCCAACCTTTGACCCATCGCCACCTTATCAACCAGACCATAGCATTAACTGCAACCTCCAGTCATTTCTTGAACACCCCGCAGGGATAATATTTCTTTTTCCCTTCTGAACCAAAAGGCTTCTAAAAAACCCAGTACAGACTGTGCTTTCTTCAGTATGAGCAAGATGGGTGATTAGGAGGCAACCTCATAAAGCATATGGGGCGCCCACAACTGAGGCGTGACAAGGTGTAAACGCCAAGGAGCCCCACTCAGTCCTGATCAGCTCACAGGATGCCGATCTGATCAGGATGCGGATCACGGGAAACCTCCACGCCCCGCTCCGGCAGCGGGGCCGCGGGTCTCAGCCTCCCGCACCTCTCACGCGGCCGCGCCTGGGGCACGCTCCGTGCGCGCAAAGCCATCGCCGCGCCGCTGCGTGTCCCGGCGCGGGCGGGGCGGGCATTGCGGGCCCGCCCGCTGCGGTGACGCGCCGGCCTCTCCTGGGCGGCGGCGGCGGGAGCGGCGGGTGAGCGGGGCAGGCATGGCTGGAGCAGTGTCCGTCCGTGTGTGGGGTGGTGAAGGGCCGTCCTGCTGCGGGCTGGGGTGGCGGCGGGGCGCTGCCGGAGCGCTGACACCGAGCCCCGGTGCGAGCCCTGTGGCCGCGGCGCCGGGTCCGCCCGGCCCTGGAGAGGGTGTTGGTTCCCCGGTCCTTGGCTGGGGGCTCCGCCGCGGGGTACGGCCGTGAAAAGGACTGCTCCGAGCAGTGACTAACGCCAGGTACGGAGAAAATTCGGCCTCAGTAATTACTAAGCTTGTCTGGAGCCACGGGTTTTTGTTTCGCTGTGGCAAATCCATCGCCTTTGGCAAGTGTGGCTTTGGCAACAGGGACGTGCAAAAGCTCCGCGCGTGTGTTTATGTATATATACATGTTGTTATTATTGTGTATATACACTATATAACGTGCATATTATTTAGTATACTAATATACGAATATATAATGTATATCGTGGCTTTTTTGGTATTAAATGCATCATATGCATTGTACTGTTTTGTTAGTCAGGAGACTGCTTCTTGTTTTCTGTGTTATCTAAGTTAAGGAGCGTGAGAATTATTAGGTGCATAGGAAAACAGCCTGTGGAAAGACAGTGTGCAATTAAAACTAACCCATTTGTAGAGCAAAGGAAGTTCCCGTGGCCGAGGGTTGCTGGGTTTGCCATGGGACACGTCCCGGCGTGGGGCAGGGAGGCACAGGGGCAGCGGCCCGTGCTTTTCCCTGAGGGGCCTCTGTGCGCTGGTTGTGTCACACACTCGCTGGGGTCACCCCCGCCCAGACAGACCGTCGCCATCGGGGCAGCACCACAGGCTGGCGGTTCTCACAGCTTCAAGGATGTGGCAACTCTTAGTAAACATTGCCTAGTTCTGCTGTCAGTGTCGAAAGGATAGTGGCAGACGGAGGTGTGGAGCCAGGTCATTGAGGGTCAGGGTCTGGCCCGCTCGGGTGTCTTTGAGGCTCCCACCGGGCACATGCCCACATCACCCACTGCCCAAGGGAAACAGCGGCTGGGATGTTCACTGCCCACTCTGCTTCTCGCATTGACAGAAATAGCCCAAGTGAAGGGAAGGGTCTTCCTGTTTGTGCAGGACAACTGAAACTGAAAGTGATGCAAGGCAGGACTTTCCTGAATGACACAAAACTGGACTTCTTTTAGAAAAGGGGAAATACCAATGTTTTCTTTGTGTAGAAGATGCAAATAATACTCATGACTGTCTTAGCCTAGGGTAATTGTGTAAGCTTGGGTTGGCTCCCAGCCAAACCCTCAGCAACCCGGGACAGCCCCCCCCCACAGCCACCGAAAAAAAAAACGGAGAAAGGAGAANTTCTTTGTGTAGAAGATGCAAATAATACTCATGACTGTCTTAGCCTAGGGTAATACTTACAAAGCTTGACTTGATGTCCAAAAGTCTCTTGTTTATCATATATATTTTGTGTTGAATCTAAGGAGTATTTAACTTTTAATGAATTTAAAGATCTTGCGTTGGTACATCATGCTTGTATTCATATAAATAATTTTAAGTATTACCTTTATTATAGATTATCATTATTTTAAATTTTATTTGGATAATAATTACAGTATTTTTTGAAAAATGAGAAAAATGTTCTGAAAATATTATTAGTAAGAATTTAAGGATTTGTGCTCCTGTACCATTGCAAAACAGGAGCTGCCAGCTTGCAGATACTCTTTTCCAAGATTAGCTGGTTTGTGATAGAATCTGTTGCAGTAGTTTTTATATTTTAGTAAGATAGTAATTTATTTGAACTGTGTGGTTTGTTTATTTATTCATTGATTATACAATTAGTAGGGGTTATTTATGGTACAAACAGTCAGGAATAGTTCAGTAGAAAGCTAGAGCAGCATCATTTCACTGCATTACTGTATTTCATGAAACACTGCCTAGATCCTGTCACAGCAGACTTTCACTTTTCTGGTTTTCCCTTGTTCCCTACCTTGCAGGCAGACGTGTCAACATTGCTTTTACTCATGCAGACCTCTCTCTCTCTCATCTTTCCATACCTTTAGAAGTTGTTTTCAGGTGTGTTTTTTTCACATTAACTCCTGAAGAATAGCTATTTTCAAGGCAGTGTCGTTAACCAGCCCTGGTGTACCTGCTTAAGCTAATTCTGTGTGCCTGCAGTGATGTGATGCTCTTAGTGTAGATGCAGCATTCAAATTGAATGTCAGTGATGCCCTGCTGTGCCCCCAGCTCCAAGTGCCATGGGATTTCCCTTTCCAAGCACAGTGCCATACAGTGCAAAAACTACAGAGGATTTGGGTCAAACTGTGTAATTCTCAGTCATAAGATGAAATGGAACATTAAATCAAGCCAGCAGTTGGTAAATGTGATGTGACCTCTTGGTGGACTGTTACCGTCGAGCCAGGACTGGTTATGTGACTAATGCAAGGTACTAGCACTGAACAGATGAGGACCAGAACATAATGGGGCTGAAGGCTGTGTTCCCAGAAATTTGAGAGTTTATGCTGCTCCTTCTGCACATGGATCTCTTACAGAATAGCTTTTTCCACACAGAAAAAGGTCATGTCAGTCCCCAGTTTGAACATTGATGCATCCTGTTTCTAGCTAAGCAACCCTAGAGCACCTTTCCCTCATGCTTTCCTCCTTCTTTCCCTGGCAGCTTATTACCCTTGCCATAGAGCAGCATTGCCTGTGGGGCTGAGCCTGCTGGTACAAAATGCTCTTGCTTCAGTGTGGTGTTCCCCTCTGGCTGGCCATCTCCTGGTCCTCTGATCCTGTGGCATGAGAGATAGTGTCAAGGGTATCAATGCAGAAGGTGTTGCCTTTCTGACTGTAAAGGGCTGAGTCAGTCTTGCAGCCTTGTTTTAGTCAGTTTTTGCATGGTACTTTTCCAAATTGTCATGATTTCAGGCAACTGCAACCTTCTCTGCTTTTATTATGCAATTTCGTAATTTCTCCATATGAAAGAAAGAAACACTTCTCTGGTAAGAACAAAGAACAAAACCCACACTATAATAAATCACAACACAAACATTCACTCAGCAAGATGGACTGCTGGCAGTGTTTCTTGCTTCCTGGGAGTAGCTGGGTAGGGTAAGACAGGTGACAACTCTGGTGTATCATATGTCACATGGATCTTGTTTCCATGTGTATGGTATGCAATATGCATAAGCTTCTGACTTTTGTAAACAGAGAAGTAAAAGAGATCTCATTAATTTAGGATATTGTGGTTTTTATTTCTTCTCATTAAATCTTTAGTGTAGTTTTATTACCTAAAAAAAAAAAAAAAGGCATCTCAGCAACATTTTTTTTTCTTCTGATATTGAAAATACGAAGAGGAAAGTACAGCTATGTGTCCTACAGGAATTTCCTGAGTTCTTGGAAAGAGATTTCTTGGAATAGAGAGACAAATCATGCTGTATGACTACAGGGAACTACATGCACAAGTTTTGTGTGTAGTTTTTGCCTCTGGATCTTTGTAGCATTGCCTAATAAATCTCTACACAGAACTTAAGAATAGAAACACCTTCCATAATTATTATTCTTCCCCAGCTTAGAGGAAAAAAACAAGCCCAAAAGAATCCTTGATTAATGTGTTTACAAAACATTCATATTTTGTATATAGACCTTGAAGAACAGGGAAGCAAAAATAAAAAGCTTATCGTGTTACTTCTTTGGTGGCTGCAGAAGTGGTTGCTCCACTGACAGAAAGCAGTCTGCCATCATGATTTCCTTGTTGGCAGAAGCTCTCACAGAATCACACGCTCGGTCATCAGCTCTCTGTCGTCTTTAAAACAAGCATCTGTGAGAGTGAAAGAACAAGCAGAGACTGCAAAGACAGGTTGAAGCTGAAACCACTTGCCATAGCCTTGGCACAGACCAACCCTCATGGTGGGGGATGTTGCAGATGGAGCAGTGCCTCCAGAGCAATGCTTCTGCAGTGCTCATAGCGCCAAAGTGCTGCCCATGCGGCGTCCAGCAGCTTGGGCAAGGATCAGTTGCCTGGATGGTGGTGGCTGGTGATCCAAAGGTATGCAAGACACCTTGTATGAGGCTGGCACCCTGACACATGACCTACAGTTGATCCACCCTCTTCTTGGGCAGCAGCTGAACAGTGAGTAAGACACCTTGTGAGCATCAACAAAGACTCCAAACATTCATGTCTAGCTATCTGAATCCTACTTGCCCAGATTTCTGCAGATCAGAGGGAACAGTGGTAGTTTTAATGGAACATAAGCCAATGATATAACCACAAATGGTCCTGCATTTCTCACAGTGTTCCTCTGGAGATCCTCTTTCAACTTGGAGAACTTCAAAATAGTATTTCTTTTCTTGAGGTCTACTTAATGATATGTCTTCAGAGAATCCTTACATGTCCTCAGGGCTCCTTGTTTCAGAAGCTAGTTTCCTTCCTGACTTTGTTGGGCATGTTGTCCATAAAATGGGCTCTAAAGGAATCAGTAGCCCATACTGTCTGCCAGCCTTTGTGCTGGCCCTGTGTTCTCAAGGTCATGGGTTCAGTCCCCATATGGGCCATTCTCTGAAGAGTCGAGCTCACTGATCTTTGTGCCAACTCAGAATATTCTGTGAATATCAGTACTTAGGGGACAGTCACATAAATAACATACATACTACATTATTCCTTGTTTTCTTCTGTTTTGCTGAAAATCTGCTGTTGAACAGGGTATGTCTTTGGGTTGATGCCATGCAGGTGTTGCTCAAGGTGTCTGCAGTACACCAGCACTGCACACTGTCCAACTGGCACCTCAGCATGACTTATTCCAGACTGTCTCCCAGTATGGCAGATGAACCTTGCAAAAACCTTTACAACTCAGCATCACCCTATGGGCCTGGCCCTAAAAGAAGTACTTGGCTGGTTTGAAGGGAGTTTCTCTTTGCTCCAGCATCTTCATGTGACTGGTGTTAGAGATTGCCACGTTGCTGAAGAGCAGGGTGCATACCAATGAGTTCCATTTGTTTGAGAATAAACCAACAATGATTTTGATATGGATCGTCTCTCTGGTAACTCTTGTGCGTAAAGAGAATGCAATTTACTTTTCATGCCCGCTTTTCTGTGGTATGAAGGAGTTCCTGTTCCTTGCTATTGAAGGAATTTGTGGCTTAAGAAAATTACTTCTTCCTTTTACTTTATTCTCTGTGAGAGATGCCTAGGAAGATACGCTCACTTATAGGTAAAACTACTCTTCAAATGAAAGCAGATGTTCTATTCCTGTAACAAAGCATCTATTTTGCTGTGAAGTTGACAATGAGTAATTTGCCCTGACTTCTGTTTGTGTGCTGTCAACCTATTCTTCAAGTTCCTGCCCCTCCTTTCCCTCAGGGCAGCCCTAACCGCTCACCTACCTTGTGTACAGCAACAGTCACCAGGTTATAAGTTTCTGCCTTCTAATAGTATAATCATTTTAATTGTGTAATAGTAGTGTATGGTTTTAAATTAGTCATAACTTTAACTTCTGTTTTAATGAGATCTTCACTTGTCTTCCCAGAGGGGAAGGCTTTGTTTTCCCAAGAGCAGTGTGTCTTTTCCCAGAAGAATTTAATTTCTATTATTGAGGTATGAAAAGATGAGGTGATAACGGGGGTGTTGGGGAGTGGTTACAGAGAGAAGGGAGATATCTGCAAGTGTCAGGCACTGAAGAACATGATGATAATGCCAGAGCTTATGACGTGCCAGGGACTCGTGTGTATAAATAGTCACATTGGCATGTGGCGTCATTGTGATTGTACTTGCTTTGAGAACAGCTGAATCTAATAGCCTGGTCTCTCATGTCACAGCCCAAAAATACCCTCACGTTTCTTCACACATGTGAAATAATGAGACTGGTGTTTAAGGGCTGTGACAACAGTTGGTTTGCTCCCCAAGGATTTGTGATGACATTGTATTTGTTAGATCTGTCTGGTCACTGATTGCAGGTGTGACTACTTGGAGTTGAATCAATAGGATTGTTGGAGAGACAGGAAGGCAAATCCCTTATTCCAGATGGGGTAAAGTCCCTTGTCTCTCCCTCTCTGGGTGGACAAAGGTAGGGGTTCCTGTGAAGATGGGAAGGAAGTTAGCCAAGTGCCTGGCTTGAACAGTCCCTCAACCTCCCAGACCACAAAACTGAGTTTGGGCAGTAAAGTTGAAGAATCAGAGAGGATTTGTAGCCAAAATATTATTTTGGGGATTTTATGAACAACTGTTTGACACACATAAATACTTGTTGTGCAGAAACAAGGCCTTCCTGATCTTTTTGTTTCCAAGGAAGCTTTCTGACTATTTCATCATCATCCCAGGTACATTTGGAAGGAAGATCTGTTTGACCTGCTGGCCAGGAGAAGGATGTCTACACTGGATGTGTAGTTGAAGGCTTAATCTTAGAATAGGGATGCAAGGTCCTCTCCCAGCTGAGATCTCTTTTTGTGAGTTTTCCACAGCTGAATCACCAGGGTTTAATGCAAACCCTGGTAAGCTGGTAATAGGAGTCCAGGTCAGCTTTCAAGGAAAGCATTTTGTTTTTCTCAGGAAAACTATGCATCAATACTTGCACCAAACCTTGTAACTAATGTAAAATAACTGTGAAGATTATTTGGAGTACTGTGGACTACCGTTAAGAAAACATAAAAGCCATCTTAGGCTTCAGTCAAGTTGGAAAAACAGTATACTATACCACAGGATATGTTCATAAGCAGAGATTTTCTTTCAAAAATTATTCTTTCATTTTCTCTAGGATTTCCATAGCCACAGATCTTTTTGTCCAAGGTGAGTTTTGCACATTATGTATCTTTTCTTAGAGTAATAGGTCTGCTTGAAAAAATAAGACTCTGGGATTTCCAGCATCTGAACAACACTGCAACAAACACTAGCTGACACTGCAGAATTATTTTTACCACCTGAGGAACACTAGGGGCTCTGTCATTCCAGCCTTGGATGGTAATTGACGTGTCCTAGACATCTGAAATATGTCTGGTGGCAGTGTGGAAAAATTGTAATTGGGTTCAGTGTATATGATTACCCTTCACTGGATTTCTAGCAAAGCTTAATTCTAAAGGGTACTGTCTTTTCTCAAAAAGCTTGGGTAAACTAGATAAATTTCAAACCTTTAGCTTTATTCTCTCTTTAATGTAAATGAAATTCTGGATTTCAGCAGTCAGTTAATAGCGAGCTTTTACAGCTGTGAAAGCTGTGTTGATTTTAGGCTAGATGACAACCAATCTCTTTCCTGTTCTCCTGCTAGAACAATAATACAAGCCCTGTCAAGGACAGTACTATCCTTGTAGAGTGCTTTCCGAGTATGTAAGGCATTTGCCTGTATATAAAGTGGTGCAGGATTTGCAAATCACTTGTAAAATGGAATGCGTCCTCAGTAATGCCTGTTTACATCTGTGGTGGCAGTAGTGACCTAATTGTATCTGTTCTGCAGAAGAGTTACAGGCAGTAACCTGGATAGCTGCAGTGGGACTTTCCCCTTTGGGACTCTAGCTGCAGAGGATGTGCAGTTACTGGTACCTTCTGCTCCTCTTCACCTGGGCCATTCATTTCATTGAGTTGTGTTGATTGCAGTTTCATTCTGAGGTGTGTGTGTAGTCCTGGGCAGAAAAGCCATCACCCCCGCAACATCGCTGTGTTTCTACAAAACAGTAGAGCTGGACAGGATTTCTTGGTGGTTGTCAGATACCTACAGCCATGTGATGGATGTTTATTATGGATTTAACTGTAGGACCACAAGGTAGTATTTCAAATACATCCATACGTAATGTGTAGGTTTCAGCTGGTTTAGCTAAAGATGTGATTATGTAAATTGACACTTTTTCTAAGACTGGATTCTGCTTTTTTTTTGGCCTTAAGTAAATATACTTAAGTGAACTTGGAATAAGCTTTATTTAACACAAACTTAAACCAGTTTCATCTCAATCCATTGTTTTTTCATAGGTTTGCGATATAAATCTGTGCATTCTGCTCATTTAGGCTGCACGTGCTCCATGAGTGGGAAGTCTTTATCCTGCTGAAGGCAGAAATTGTCCTTCAGACCACTTAGTGGTCTATTTGAATTCATTGCTGCAAAAATATCACAGGGGTTTGGGCACTGTAAAAGCAAGCTGTGGGCCCTACTTGTTCTGCAGGCATTAAGTTTTCTACCTTTGCTTCTCTTATCACTTGACCTTGAACCAGTGTTTGTTCCAGGTTGATCAGCAACTTCTTTGACTTGACTGTGGTGGCAGAGCAGTCAAACCCCAAAAGCTGCTTTTCTTCTCTCCCTCCCATTTTTGTGTGTTTGACATGTCTCCTGCTGTTCTCTTACAATTTCTGAACAAAGTTTATCACACCAGGAATGTGCCTTGTGTGCCAAGAGTTGGCCAAAAGATGATGTCAGTCTTATGAAGTCATGTGGCAGCACTGGGGCGAAAGCAACCAAAATCACGTCTTAACATTTAGTAGGCACAAAATAAATGAGAAATACAGAATCCAGGCATGTGGATGAATCACTGATTTTCAGCCTGTTTTTCCTATTGGTCTGTCTCATAAAAGGTTCCTCCTGCCAAATGCTGTTTGCTTCTCAGAATTGTCTGCTTTAGTAATAAGTCACACTACTTAGAAACTGTTTACTTCCAAAATACTGTTTTCATGCCATTGGCACAAGCTAGCACAGAAAGTGAACAAAGCCTGTTGAACAAGCACACTGCCCAGTTGAATTCACTGTTAATATATTCATAAGTGATTAATTTGATGGTCAGTAGATCCAGCTCACAAACTAGTGCAGTGTGTGGATGCAGCTATATAGATGCAACACCAGTAAGATTTTGTGGTAACAGTGGGTCATCAGGTGCCTTCTTCAGGGGAGGAGAGCTTGAAGAGTGAATTGTCACAGTGTGAAAGACTGGATGTCTGATCCAGCTGCACTGTTGTAATGATCTCTCATGGGTTGGGTCAAAACACAGTGATTTAAAGCGAGTTGCTCAAAATGCTTTGTGGGCACACTGTATTGACTGCAGTATTTCCTGTCTTACCCACTGCAGTTATACAGACTACTTGGGATCAGTCTGTCTCAGGATGTTACAACTTAACTCTTCATTTTATTTTTGACCGTATCTGTGCTTGATCTTTCCCAGCCATCTCCCCAGACACACGTCATGAGACTGGGACTTCTAATTCTGTGGTTATGGCCAAGATACCTCTTTTGCTTCACTTTCCTCTCTGGGAACAAGACCCAGCACTAGCACTTGCTGGACTGGACCAGGTGGTACATCAAAAAAGTAGCTCTTTTGATAGAATAAGAAAATCCACAGCAGGAAGGAAGCCAAGCTAAAACTCATAATGCTAAGTAACAACAACTCCAGTAGCAGACAAAAATCATATCATAAATTAAAAGAGTTTGAAATGAGCAAAAAATGATAAATTTCTGGCATATGAGATTGAAAATGTTCCAGTGGGTGAGTCAGGAAGGGAAGGGTCAGGTGATGGCAGCCTCTGCATTTGAGAGACAGAGAAAGAAATGTTGCAATAAGACTGCATGGTGTTTGCTGAATTTGCTCTGTTTACTCAGCAGCAAAGATACAGCTTCTATCAGCCCTTCCTTTCCTGTGAGGAGTTAAAATCAGTTATTCCCGAGAGATACCTTGAAGAAGATCCTATTTTTAAGACAATTTAATTTGACTTAATGCAATGAAATACTTAGTTCCTTTGAGAAACATGATTTTTTTGGAGAAAGACAGACATATATACTCTGAAGCCTTCTTCAGAAGAAGCATTTCATATTTTTCTTAGGAATTTAATCTGTGTTCTGAAATGCTGATACTTTAGTCTCTCTTTACAACCTCCATCTCGTTGGTTTGCAATACAGCTTGCAAAAGGAAGAGCTGCTTTGATGTGTTGTTTATAACTGGCATCATGTAAAAAATACCTAGGGGTGGCATATGTGTCTCTGTTGGTGTATCTAGTAAGATACTGTATATCCTTTGTATGCGTACAACATGTAAGTCTTCACTCATCACTTTTGTAACTCAACAGAACAGTCACTTGGAAAGCAGACAGGTACTATGACAGGAAGTGGTTTTAGCCTGGAATTTACTTGCTTCTTCCCCTTTGTTTTCAAAGGTATTTTCAGTGCCAGTGGTGTGCCCTTTCTGTGCAAATATCAGTAAGAAGCCTAGTGCCTGTCCAGTATTTTGCATGTTAAGTGTGGCTGTAGCTGAAAGATGGTTAAATTTGCCAGATTGCCAAGTTTCTCTTTCTTCTGAAATTGGTTTCTTCTAGCTCAAGGAATCTCAAAAGCTCTCTGGAGCAACCATGCTTCCTGAAACTTTACCTTGAAGGTCACCAATCCTTCCCTTCAAAGACTGCCTTATTTCTTTGTTGGCCTTCTGAAAATGCCCTAGTAAAAGACCTGCCAAAGCCTGTGATTATTTATGCCACAAAATCATTTCATGTAGTTTAAGCTACTTACTATGCACCGTAATAATTGGAAAGACTAGCAAACGCAGACTCACATGCAGACCAGCTTGACAGGCTGCCTGGAAAACAGAGGACCTGGAGCTGCAGAAGAGTTTTGAGTGGTCCCCAGGTTGTCTGCAGTAGCTGTGGCAAGCATCAGCCCTGATAATTACTGTGACAATGTCAGGCATGTATTGTTCTTGCAGTGTCTTGACCCACAATTACTGTTCTCCAGCCATTGCCTAAAAGTCTGAGCTGCCAGTGTTACCCTTGTCAGTATTTTCTAATATAAGATAACTGAAGTAATAGTTGCTCTGGGATCAGCAGCCCACCAAAACTGCAGAATATACATGAAGTTCTTTGGTTAAGGATACGTCTGTGCTTTGTGACTGAAAAACTTAGTACTTCTTCCTTGTTTATCTTTAGGCTTTTGGAGATTTCAGAGAGGCTTGACGGGTGAATCGTGGTGCTGTCCAGCAATATGGTATTAACTTGAAGCAATTCAAAGCATGGTATAAATCTGTGACCCACACCTGACATCGTAATCCATGTGGCCCATAAACAAGCCTTTAGCAACCAAATGGAATGAAATCCCATAGGAAATGAGTAGTTTGCTAAGTATCTTGGCAGCAGCAGCTGGAAGCCAGAATTTCAGGTGCAGCCTCAAACATGTGATTTTTTGGCAGTGCATTTCTACGTGGCATTGTGGTTGGAGGGAAGGTGCGTGAATTCTGTCGGTGGTTTGGAAAGCTCTTGTTCTTTTAAAAGCAGTTTAGACAGTGTGCTTGTTTCCTGCTCAGCAACAAAGTGATTCAGCTGCTACCATAATACAACACTGATGAAATGGGTACCTTGAGCCTGGAAAGTGAGATGGATTCACTAAAGGGGTACTTCATATTTTTGACTTCACTAAGCAGTCTGCACAGCCCTGAGCATTGTGTAGAGTTTAGATGAAAATGCTGATGTAAAGTCTTTCATAGTCTTTTCACTTCTGATGAGCAGACCCTTATGGTGATTTGGTGAGGAGTTGTCAGGATAGATGAAAGAAGGAAAGATGCTTTGTGATCTACCCAGTCTGGAGTTTCAGTCCTCCCCATCTGGTTCATGGACAGTGAGGAACAGAAGGAAGCTCATTAATCAGCACAGTTGGGTTGACCCCAGGTATTAAAGTGGACCAGGTGAGGTTCACGGCACTCACTTATGCTGAGCCTCAGTTACTCTGCATTTGAATAAGTCCCTGCTTGGGGAACAGCATTTGAATAAGTCTTTTCCCATCAACAAGTGCAGTAGTTCTGTGATAGCCATGTATGCAATTGCTGTAAATGGCAAGCTGTGTTATGATGTGATAACACAGTTATCACAATGTTTGACATCACAGAATGGTACAGTTTATATAGGTGGCATACATTTATGCATATATAGTTTTCATATTTTTTTCCTTCAAAACAGGGGAATAAGCAATTAAAGTGTTGTCTATTCCTTGTACTTTGAGGTTCCAGTGTGAGTCACCATCTAAGTCACTGCTGGACTAGATGGACCTTTCCATTGATATATGCAACATGTCTGATCTTATGATTTCAGGCAGTATTTTTCCATAAAGAAGTTAACATTGCTTTCTCTAATTTGTTATCTTTTCATTTGAAACCTGTAGTAATGTTTCGTCAATGCTTCTGACTAGTAGTGAGTTAGTACTGAAGTGGAGATTTAGTTCCTTTATTTCCTACTCCCTTGCAACAGCAGTGGCACAGACATCTCTCGGATCCTCTGATCCATGCAGGAGTTGCGGGAGATGCTCTTTCTGCGTCAGTGACTTTGCCTGCCAGGGACTGACCTTTAAGAATTAGTCCAGAACCTGAGGCTTCTGCAAATATAGTGAATGCTCCCCAAAAGAGATTTGCATTATCCTATCCCAAATCTAAGCAGTGGTTATGTTTTAGCATGGACTTGAGTTTATTATAGTCTCTTTTTTTTAAACTCTCTGCAGCTAGCATCTTCTCTTATTTATCCTTCCTGTCCTCCCCCTCCCACCATCATCCCTGTATGTGGATCTTCTTTATAAATCCATGTGGATCACTTGCCTTTCAGGAGCATAGTGTGGTCAGGTCCACGTGGGCATGTTCTGTGATAATTAACTCCGTGTATGGATGCAGCGGAACTTTCTAGAGACTGTCGATTAAAATTATAACGACTTTTTGAGTCTAAAGTAAGTAAAACATAAAATGTAGGAAAGAGCTGTAAGCATTTATAGATTCAATATTTATCCTTATCTCTTGGTCACATTGAACCTCTGAATAAAAATTTCATTTGACACTGATGATGGGAACAACCTTGAAAGTGCAGCTGAGGACTTTGGTTGTGACTGGATAGTACTTTCAATCATCACCAAGGTCTAAAAATAAATCACACTTTCCCATTAAAGCCTGAAGGTGGTCGTTTAGTTATATGGTTAGAAATAGCCAAAGGTGGGTGGATGGATGAGCTGAAGATCAGCATTTACCCTTGAGGGGAAATGCTGGCCACACAGGATCTGTAAGGACTCCCAGAGCAGACAAGAGCATTGCATAAGGCACTGCCCAGCAATAAGTGAAACCATAAAATTTCAGTGAAACTAAACACAGCTACTAATGAGGCAGCCAGGAGGATTTCATTTTTTCATGCTATTCTTATAGCAAGTTGTCATGGTTTTTGTCTGTGCTACAGCTTGAGTTTTCATCTTTCAGTTTGGTAATGTAGGGGAGAAGTTACTTCCTCCTTTAAGAGCAATCCATTTGCATGATAAAAGGGTATTCCCCTAGTAAAATTAAATTATCTGTTTTAATTTAGATTTCAAAATATAATCTCAAAAATATTAAATAAAGTGTAATACTTAGTATTATTTATGTATTACGCTTAAGAAAAGCACTGCACTACTCGGGTTTGTTCCCCCCTTCTTCCTGATTCTTTTTCAGATGACAGGAAGTATGACAGTTCATCCTGCGTAATCTTTTTGCTTTTGGGTGGTTGTTGTTGGCAGTTGTGGAGCTGTTCCCTGGCAGTTTTATTGGTTGTACAATAAAGAACCATCAAAAAAATGTACTGCAAGGAGCAGTTGATATACTAAGTATATGAAACTAATTTAAAAAAAAAAAAAAGTCTTCAGACTGATAATGGTTCAGAAGCAGAAAAAAAAACGTACTCAAACGAGTGCGGGGTTTTTTTCCCGGTCACAGCAGAAAATGTTTTATCAAAACTACAGATCTACCACTATCTTTTTTGATTCTTTTTCCCAGCACTGCTTCATTTCTCTGTCAGAGGAAATTTTTTTTTTAATGAGTAAAAGGACCAGCAACCTTCTGTTTGTCTTCTGACAGCTGCTTCTCTCAATCACTGCTATTTTGGGTAGGTTATTTCTCAAGCTAAAAAGACAAGTCTTTAAACAGAGAATTGAGTGTTCTGCTTCACTGGCTTCTATATGTGTTAAAAAAGTCCCCAAATATATATCTCGCTACCAGACAGAATATTGCATTCAGTGTGTTTGCAAATGGCTGCAGCATGACTGGGCAATCTTGCTGAAATCAGTGGAAAAAGGCAGCTTTGTGGGGCTTGTGCTTCCATTAATTTTTTTTTCCAAATTACTTGATGAAGAACTGATGTATTTTAAATATTTTAGGAAGCTTTTTTTTGTGTGTTGAAATATTAAATTTTTGTCATTAATATTTAAAATTGTGATGGCTGTTTGGAGTTTAAACTGTTCTTTCTAACCTGCACCAGCATATAGCTCGGTCATCAGAAAAACAGATGACAAAATGAAATGTGTTATTTCAGCCTTGTCATTCACTAGCAGTGTCAGGAATGAGGTATTTTGGACTTGCATAATTCCTTACTTGAATCAGTTTAGAGACAGGAGAGAAACAGGCTGCAAAAATTGATGGAATAAGGATATGTAACTGGAAAAAAAATGAAATTGCCATTTTGAAAAAAACCCCACAGCATATTCAACCAGAGCAGGAAGGGGAGGAAATAACCTCAAACTCTATACCCAATGGTAAGAGATAGCAGGAAGAGTCTCCTAACAGCCTGAGCCCTGCACAGTGTTTTTCCTCTGTACTTGCTACTCGTGAGGCTACATCTTGAATCCTGTGTCCAGTTCTGGGCCCCTCACTAGAAGAAAGACATTGAGGTGCTGGAGCAAGTCCAGAGAAGGGCAACAAAGCTGGTGAAGGGTCTAGAGGGTAAGTAATATGAGAAGGAGCTGGGGATGTTCAGCCTGGAGAGAAGGAGGCTCAGGAGTGACCTTGTCACATTCTACAACTACATTCAGCCTCTCTCCGAGGCAGCTGGTGAAGGAGGAGAGGACATAGTCTCAAGCTGCACCATGGAGGTTCAGGTTGGACATCAGAAAGTGTTGTTAAGCATTGGAACAGGCTGCCTAGGGAGGGCGTGGAGTCACCATCACTGGAGGTGTTCACGTAGCGACCGTACATGGGACTCAGTGCACAGTCTAGTTGACAAGGTGGTGATTGAGCAAAGGTTGGACTCGATGATCTTTGAAGTCTTTTCCAACCCAAATGATTCTGCAATTCTATGAAAGGTCTGTGATGTGGGGATGTGCTCTGCTGCGAGGTAGAAGCCATTTATCTCCCCAAAAGGAAAGTTCCTACTATGCTTTTGTATTAACATCAGTTAGGACCGATGAGCCAAATTCTTAGCCCCACCTTGCAGACGTACTTGGCACTGCTGAGCCTGTGCAGCAAGAAGTGTCTGAGTGCTCTTCTATGTCTCCACTCAGAACGTATATGTCAGTTAATCATTGAGTAAAAAAAAATTTATTAGGAGTGTGTTTTTTGTATTCCTCTGTGCTTTTGTCAGCGCCATTGTAGCTACAGAAGTGAAAGGATGGCCTTATTTTTATGGAAATGGGAACTTTATAATGGCACCCTTTCGGATGTCTGGAGTCTTGTGTATGGACATTTTTATTTGGAAACACAGTACCCTATTTTGATACAACTGATTCTTTAGAAAGTTGACAGCAAAGTGTTTGTTCCAAAATAATTTCCTGGTCAAAGAAATGTATGTGTACTTGTATTTGTGCCCTGTTTTATTAAAATGAGTGGAGTTTGTAATCTGGAAGTTAGTTGTGTTTGGAAGAGGCATTGGGCAGGTGTGGGGTGTGCAGCACTCCTTAGCTGGGCTTGACCTAAATATATAGTTGTATAATAATAAGGGCAGCTTCAAGCTCTGTATCACTAAACCTTAACAACAACCAGGTCTGAAAAAAACAGCCATGTGTCTGCCCTAGTCACATGTGAACATTTTGCAGCTGGATGAGAATTGCTCTAGGGATTGCTTAAAGAAAGCTGCAAATTTCACCTTTTCCAGTGCAAGATGCCTGCCTGGAGGAACACGCAGGAGGATTTTTCTCAACCTCTCCTGCTTAAGCGGCACTCATCCCGACGATGGCACCAGTGTAGGGAGTTATACTCCTGGGGTGAAGGGGGGATCCTGCTTAGGTCAGTTTGGAAAGAGGAGGTTGTCTTTTAACAGCTGAGGAGCCAATAAGATGTTTCTGAAGCTGGGGTTCAATGTAGGTATTAGCTAGCAGTGGCTGGCTGGCATGTGGGAGAGGTAACAGAGAAAGGCAAATTGCAAATAAATTGCAAATCCTTTTCCCACAGCAGTTTTTTTCAAGCAGGTGGTGTGTATGTAAGCTGGCAAGTGATATGAAGCTGTTCTGGTCTTACCATGTGGGTATCCGTCCTGAGCAAACTGTCCAGTTTATTGGATTGCAGAGGAAGTTAAAAATGCGTTGGGATTTTCAGCAAAAGTGTAAATTTAAAATGTAGGTTAATAACAGGATGTTTTGATCTAGTCTAATTACACACTTGCCTACGTGGAGGTTTTAAAACCACAGGTGCTATTAAATTAAGCCTGAGTTTTAGTTAGCCTGCAGGACCCAAGCAGTTTGTCTCTCCAGTTCTCTCCGTTTCAGGGAAGTGGTTGAGAGGGGCATTTGATTGTGTTGACTGAGATGTTTTAGAGTCTGTGGACCTCAGCTGCAGTCACACAGACCTGTGCTTGGGCACCTAGGAGAGAGGCCTCTGCTGTGTTTGTACACTGGGAACGCTGGCTGCACGGAGCTGTTGGGAGGTGGGCACAAGGATAAGCCCTGAGACAGCTCTTGGAGCAATGGAGAAAAGCACTGACCTCCAGAGATGGACAGGCATCAGTGGACTCTTATGTATGGCAAATATATACAGAAGAGGACGAGCCCAGTGCTTCTAAAATGGGATTTAAAAAAAAAATTAATGCATTATGAGATACAGTTAATGCAAACATGCTTTCTAGAATACATAGCACTAAGCCTGACTCTTTCCACTGTCTACTAGTAAACAGCAAAAGTGATAAGGACCCTTAAATAACTACTAAATGCCAATCTGATGTTTGTTCTGTTTTTTTTTCAGGTTGATTTTTATTTTGCTACAAACCAGTGAAGATGACACCAAAACATGAAAAACAGGTAAGTCATGTCTAAGCTTTAATGAAAAAGGATTCAAGTTTGTCAGTTGTGGATTGAATTTCATTAACATTCACTGGATAAGGGAAAATTGGTTGTATTTTTCATCCTTTTAGTTGCCAGGATACAGAATATTCTGGAGTGATGGAGTGCCAGTTCCTTCTGTTAAAGTTTGATGGAAGAATCAGATATTCAGAGTACATGATTCTGTGCATAAGGGGCTCAGACACTGAGACAGGAGAGAAGGACTTGGATGGAATCTTCTTTTCATCAGTCTTTATGTATTTTCTAGGACATAATGGTTGGAGCTGGTTCTGAACTCTGATTACCAGCTCCATGGACCACAAGAATCATACTTGCATGTTCTCTTTTGCTCAGCCCAATGGACACTGAAAGTTTCAACAACTTATTTTGTCTCATCTGATAGTCTCTTAACAGCCTTACTACACAGCATGTGTGGAATGAAGATGTCCACACCCTCAGTGTGAAAAGCCCCATGTCCTTTGTGGCTGATCCTTTTTACTAATAGGCAACCTGATGGGATACACTATTTTTCTTGGAAGCTTTGTGGAAAATGACTCTTCAGGGGTTATTGACTAATCAGATGTGTAACAGGAGCACAAGGTTATCACCTGATACTGTCCTGAGCACAGAGATTTGAATTAAAATGCAACTGAAATGATTAATGTAAATAACCAATGTGATATTATTTTTATTCCACCTCCTTGTGGTAGATTTTTCCTCCTATTAAAAATAGGTATTTCCATGTCAGATTTCCTATTTTCCTAGTAGGAAAATGTTAAAGAAACCTCTCAGAAACCACAGTTTTTGTGGTCAAATTCTATATAGTAAAGCTTCTGACTTACCCTTGTCTCTCAGCAATCCATTTCATTTTGCAGAAATATATCCAACAAGAGAAAAGAGAGAGGAGGGAGAAAAATGAAAAGAGAAAAACTTCTTGTGTTTGCTTCAGCTGCCTTTTTGTTGTATTTTTCCTTTTGAGGCAAATCCAAATGGGAACATTTAGGTTTTCCATGCTTGTTTCTATGTGTCCTCAGTGCTGCCCTTGTACTCTGCTGTCAGCACTCATGTTCTTTGCATAGATCTGTAACCATGAGGGAGAAGGTGTAAATGAAGTTTGGGTATCACTGTGGCCATTTTGTCATTTATGTGTGACCCTAACTACTAGGACTGCTCCCCGCCTTGAAGGCAGGGTAGCAAAATACCACCACTGCCAGGCTTAAACTGGCTGTTTTAGCCAGGAATTAATAGGCACATCCAGCCAGAGAAACTGCTCTGCTATTCCTGCTTGTTAAGCAGTTATGACTACTTTTGCAGCAGATTTGAAGATTCTGAATATTGATGAGGATGTTCAGGCCAGTGGGGCTGCTGGGATCAATATCAAAGCTTTAGCATTAGCACTTTGGAAAGGAAGTGTTTTGCATTTGAATTTAACAGTTTCCAGGGAGAAGGAATAAAAGGAGATGACACTTCAGTAGCTTTCTGTTCAGACCATATTGTTCCCAGTGCAATAGGCTTCCATGCCCAAGCCTAGACACTTTGAAGTGTCAGCAGTAGATTCTGGTTTTGAGAGAATTGTTGCGCCGAAGCGTTACAGGACACATATTCCTGAATGCAGGATATACATGCATGTATTGTGCCCCTCAATAAAACAAAAACCAACACAATGAAGCAAAAAGCACAAAACAAAAATGAAAGTATATGTCATGTTGCGTAATAGCTAGATCTGCAATTCTGGAAAAACCAAGCAGCACTGGGCAGGGGAAAAAGAAACCTTGAAAAGGATTACAGCTGGCTAAAGTAAAAAGTTCTTGAAACCTTGGCTCTCTTTGAGCTCAACTTCCCATGTTGTACAGCTGGACTGCAATCCAGTTTTGTGACAAATGACAAAGTTAGTTATCAGAGGAGGGCGGCTCTGATATTAACAACCCTAAGGGAGACAAAGGACAACCACTCTGCTGGTAGGGTGAAAGCAAAATGGCATTTATTGGGAGGAGCATCAGGCTTTTATAACCCAGGGTAGGAACCTCCTGGAAAACAGGCAGTCCATGGGAGGGACAAAACCTTATAGGGAAGACGAGTGGAGGTACAAACCATATAGGGTAAAACTGGGGAGGAGTCTGCCTTTTATGGCAGTGCACCACTGCAGCAAAATCCAACCAATCAGCAGTGATGCCCTGCCATGAGGCGGGGGGACGCCATTTTAGAACAATCACAGTGAATGGGAATTAATATAAAACTTGGAATAACTCGAAATAACACACCAAACCATAACCCAAAACAGCTTCAACAATATTCAACAGAATAACCTGAGAAACTCTAGGAGGTTCAAAACTGTACTTTTTTCTGTCAAGTGTCTACAGACAGGTTAAAACCTCGAGGTATCTTCCTTGTTCTTAAACTACCAAGGTTTCTATCTCCTTTTTCCACCCGGCGTAGTGCTGGGGCTCCGATCCTCCCCCAACAGTTAGTCTTCAAGAGGGCTGTGGGAGGAAGAGGTCAGCATCATCTCTCCCAGGTGGACAGTGCCTTACTTGAGGATAGACATGTCTATTGAGAGTATCCTAATTTTTATAGCAAGATGGGGAGGGTATAGAATATATACAGAGGATACAGGCAATTATTACCCTAAACTGTTGTAATCTCATGATTGATTTTGACCCGTGAGTGCGTAGTGGACTGAGCATACAACAGCAATCTTGAAAAGGAATATTCTTCCACCTAACTCTACTTGGACCCTCATATAGCCTATATGTGAATATTGGCCTTTACAAGCCTACTTTTCTAGGGATGCGAAAGCATAAGCACCTTTTCTGGGAGTAGGTCATCATTTATACTGGGTGGTTAGGTCTGCTTTGATTAAATCAATACTGTTTTTCCTGGAGGATCTTTTATACTGGAGAAGACTTAAGGGTCAAAAGAGAAGGAATAGTCTACATGTGCAATGCTACTATTTCAGAACCTTTGGAAGGGGAATTGGGATTAACAGTTCCTAGATTCAAGAGTTTTATAGGGGAGGTAACCCTAGATCTTGAGAAAGGCCGTACATTTTGATTTTTTATTTCTAGTTGCTTAATGTTTATCTTGCTTCATTCTAAACTCAGTATTGTCATTCTTTGGTAAATAAAGGGAAAAAAAGGAACACACAGTGTTCTGCTGAAATCCTGGTGTTTTAAATGAGAGCTGACAATGACTGTGTGTGAGGGATGCAGTTTGCTGAGATGCTCTGCTGTTCTGTAGATAATTTTTACTCTTGGCTCAGTGCTTTACTGCTTAGTCACCTGCCTACCTCAGTGTCTACAGCAGATCTCCTTTCTTCAGTGGGTAGAGTCTGAAGGGCTTTCACTTCCGCCTTATTGAAATTCTGTGATTAGTTAAGTGCAAGTTAAAAGATTAGAGAAGTTTTTGTGTGTATCTTGTGATCTGGAATGGTTTGCAAGGTGAGCCATAGATAACTCACAGCACATCTGACAGCAACTTTTAATTATAATACTTTGGTATAATAAAGGTTTAAAAGAAGTATTTTACTTCAAAGGCTATTTTGATTCTGTCCAAAGGAGAGGGTTATAGAAGGTTACTTGGAAATGGAGTAGTTTGGGGAACATGGACAAAAGGAAGGTCAATGAGAAGCTGGTACAGCAGTAGAAGACAGGAAGTGGACTGAGGTCAGGTTATAAGCAGGCTGCCTGCGGCTGTGACTCCTGGGCAGCAGCAGTTGAAGGGAGGAAGAGAGCAGTGTCCTGTTTTAAGCTTCCTGGCATAATTCCTCTTCTTCCACTTGCAGGAGTGATGCATGTAGTGCTCAGCAAAGAAAAGACAGTATGTTTAGAAGGGGTTGCAGCTCTGGAGAAGAGTGGGACACAGGGAATAGGAGTTTGAGGAAGACAGAAAATTGGCAGAACCTAAGACTGTTGATATGAAAAGATGTTACAGTGGGTCTGAAAGTATAATCTGTCTATATATCTACGCCAAACAGTGAGGCAGGTGATGAAAAGCAACCACAAAAATGGTTGCCTCTTCCATGTCCAGCACATTGCTCATGATTTTCTCAGGAGTGGGAATAATTCCTCATGTCTCCCACTAGTGTTTTTGTAAAAGTAAAGCTGGTAGAAATGATTACAGCTCTGTTCATTTGTTCCTCTTGTGTCACACTGGCATGGGGTTAAAAAGCTGCAGAGAAGAATTTGCCCTCCGATGCTCTTCAGCAAGCAGAGAAGCAGCAGAGGTGTTGGGAGCTTTTCAAATGGGCTTTCTTTAGCAAGGTACTCATGACACTCTCCAAAAGGGTGTCCAGCAATAATGCAGAAGACACACACTGTGATATGGAGCTGGGCTGAGTGATGTAAAACTGTGGGCTGTGGCCAGCCATCAGGCTCAGCCTGAAGCAGTACCATCTGGAAATCAGAGTGGTAAATTACTTAATCCAGACCTTGAGTATCTCCCTGCCATGTACTGAGTGCAGTGGCTGTTCAGGAAAAAACACATCTTTTCCTTTCAAGGTTGTCATTGTTCCCCTGTTGGTCCATTGAAGGTTGCCACTGGTGACACGCTGAGGTGTATAGCAGGGGAGGGACGACCTGGCTGAAGAGGAAAGCTTGTATTTTTGGTGTCTGTGGTTTGGGCATGAGACAACACATTTTGGGAGCTTTCTAGTTCAAGATTTCTTGATTTATGCCAGTATGTACTAAAACCCCATGTTATTTACCAGAGACACTGTAATTCATCCCACAGTTGAAATCTGTATCTGGAGAGTGCATGCCTTCCTCTCAGGGGGAATGTATCTACAGCTTAGTGATATGCTTTTTTTTAACCCAGTCACTGCTAAGTGGTTTGCTTAGCTTTTTGGGTGAATAGCTTATTTAAGCAACTGGAGTAGGGCAACCTGCTTGTTTGCTCTGGAAACAGCAAGTACTTAAGCACAGTTTTGACCTTTGTATTTTAAAAGAATCTTTTCCATCTTAGTATGAATATACAGATTTAGCAGGCTTTGGGCGTTTAGTTTTCTGTTTTTTTTCTAAAACACAAGTTTTGGTCATTAACTGAGGATACTCAGGAGCACTAAATTCTTCAGTCTTTTCTAATTCCTATTAGAGATGCCCAGTTACATTACAGTAATGCTCACTGGCCTCTATCTTTTGCAATCACTCTATTATATAAATGTAGACATTACAAGGCAATAGACTAGATATGATAAGTTCTACAACAAATACTCTGTATCACTGTCCCCCCAAAACAGGGAATTATGCTCTGTGGTGCAGCTGTGTTGCTTCTTTGGACAGGTGGATGGGCAGATTGGAACAGAAGTGCCCAGGTGCTGGCTCTGCAGCTGTACTCTTTGTGAATGTTGATTACAAGTGTGGGAAAAGCCCTGCCTAGTTCTTCTTTACATGTGTGACTTTGAATGTTAGGTTTTCGGTTTGTAGCTACCAAGATCACATCTCCCATGCATGAAACACATATGACTTTTCACAGTATTACTTACTCTGAAATACTCCTTTTCAGATAGCAATTTGGCAGGGAATTTCCCAGACATGTGGTGTAGCTCAGATGATTCATTGCTTTTTGCTTCTCCATTTGCAGGGTTGCAAAATGCAATAAAACGGCAGTTCAGCTTTTAATCTGAGCACAGTAGTTTGTGGAAGAGGAGAACAATCAAGAAAGTCTTTGACTGCCTTTGCCTTCTAACATTAAGTGCTTCATTTTTATTATGCGCTTGCAGGAATTTGTAACTGTCTTGGTGAGAGACCCCAGGACACAGAAAGAAGACTCATGGCATTCTTACATAGACTATGAGATATTTATTCATGTAAGTATAAAATTATCACCCCAGATTCTTTGGCTCTTATGGCTGTTTCTGTCCAAGCCCGGGTTGTCTTTGGGATATCAGTGGAATTTTCTGTATATTACTTCTGCAAAGCTGGAGGCTATTATTGTCCTTGTAACAACTAAGATGCAGTGAAACCAGTAAGGTGGGTTGGCCAGTAGCCATGTAGTAGGTCTGGCAGAATTGGGAGGTGAACCTATTTTGTTCACATGTGCATTCGACAATGTCTTAGCTTTGCTTATCAGCCAGAAGACTGTCAGAGTCAGTGACATCTTACCGTTATAGAACAATGTTGATGTTCAGGTATTTGTAGGAAAACAACTTTCTTGTAGAGTAGTTATTTGTTCTTTAAATTCTCCTCAGTTCTTTTTGCAAAGTTATTTGGTTGCTACAGTGTGGGTGTTTTCAGTGTACCTTGACATTTGTATTATGCTACTTTAGTTGTGCTTGGTTGCATCAAATAATTGTGTTTGGGTTTATGATTGTAGTCCCCCATATGTTAATGGGAGTGCACCTAGATTTATGGTTCTTTTGTGCCTTAAATCTGTCCTATACCTAATTTTGTTTTCTTGTTTGTTCTTTGGTGGATGATATATGGAAGGCATTACCCTTATTTACCAAATTTAGATCCAGGGAATGAACTGCAGTGTCAAAAATTTTTTTGCAAATTTTATCTGCTATCAGGTAAAGAATTTAAGAGCACCAAGTTACATGGTTAATGCTTGGCACAAGATCAAAAGCATTTTCTTTCTGTGTGGAAGAGTGAAGCATTCAGTATAACGAAAGCAAGCAGTCAAATGGTAACTTATTAAATGTCTGTGTGACAAGTACTTCTCTCCTGTGTGGCAGTCAGAATTGTGAAACTTTTACATTTTGCAATGTGCTTCAAGTACTGGTTCCGAAGAAATTACATTTTTGACTTCTGGTCAATAGAAGTTCTATGGATTTGACAGGGTGGGTGCTGTATTACTGCTTTACTGGCTTCAGTGCTTTTGAGTAGAAGTGTGTTACTGGTTTTCTCAGCAAGCTGGGGGGATGTCATTTAGACCCAGTGTATTGTGACTCAACCCCAGCAGGCAACTAAGCACTACATAGCTCCTTGCTCACTGCCCCCCTGCCCCACCAGCAGGATGGAGGGAAGAGAATTGAGAGTGTAAAAGCAAGACAACTTGTAGGTTGAGATAAGAACAGTTTAATAATTTTCAATAATAAGAATAACAATTATTATCATCATCATTATTAAAAAGGAAAATAACAGACAAAGATAAATAAAACCAAAGAAAGACAAGTGATGCAAATGGAAACATTTGCTCACCACCAACCAACCAATGCCCAGCCAGTCCCTGAGCAGTGGCCCCAAGCTAGCCTTCACCCTAGTTTATTGCTGGGCATGATGCCATATGGAATATCCCTTTGGTCAGTTGGGGTCAGCTGTCCCAGCTGTGTCCCCTCCCATCCTCTTACGCACTCCCAGCCTGCTCACGGTGGGGTGGGCTGAGGGCTAGAAAAGACCTTGGCTCTGTGCAAGCAGTAACAAAAACATCCCTGTGTTACCAACACTGTTTACAGCACAGATCCAAAACACAGCCCCATAACAGCTATTGTGAAGAAAATTAACTCTCCAGCACTGAGCATCTCTGAAGCTGTTAAGCATCAGCTCAGCTTCCTGCCACCACAATGCCAGGGCTTTTGGAGACCTAGTCCCTAGGTCAGTTCTACCGTCCAGGCTACTTAGTGGAATTAAAGTATTATATCTGCCAGACTCTTAAGCTATCTGAGTTCCCCTTCTACGCAGCTCCTAGACCAGTTGGCTTCTTAAACTGTGAGGTGTCCTGCATACTCCTCTATTCCAGAAAGCTGTCATCTTTGTACCCTCTGCAGTCTGCGTCTTGTGGCTGTCTGGAGTTGTGGCTGCTGGCACAAGGAGGGTGGGTTGGACTGCAGGCAGTTTTTTAATGGAGTCCTGTCTGGTAGGTGGGATTTCATCTAAATGTGTGCTCCATGGGAAAATTCGGCAACAGAATTTAATTTCCAGTGTTCTGTGGGAAAATTTCCAAATGCTGCTACTTGTGTTGAACAGTCACATTGGTTTCTTTGGTTTCATTTGAGACTGCACACTGAGAGATGACTACATAGCTGTTTGCAGGATTATAACTAGAGTAGTTAAAGATGATCTTTTTCCTCTGCAAAGACTGACATGATCTGCTGAAACTTTTTTCTGAGGTCTTTTTGTTTCTGTTACTGTAAGTTGTACTGTAATCCAAATCTATTGCTTTTAAAAAGGAAGCAAGGCAAAATATTTCCCTGAGAAGCAGTAGAAACCTTCATCAGTCTTGCCTGAGGTAAAGCAAAGTCCTTAACATAAACTGAATTAATGTCAAACTTTCCATTTTTGTCTTGGGTATTAGTATAGAATCTCAGATGTGTTTTTAATACCATGCCTGCACTTTAGCTTAAGCTGATTTACAAAGTAAAATGTTTTTTATTTCCCAACAGACAAACAGTATGTGCTTTACAAGGAAAACATCCTGTGTTAGACGACGCTTTCGAGAATTTGTTTGGCTTCGGCAGAGGCTTCAGAGCAATGCAGTGCTTATGTGAGCAGCTTTATACATGGCTATTTAATAATCTGTCAGTCATGGGAGGGAAGGATTGTTTCATCTTAATTCTGAAAATTACAGAAATCAGATCTGGAAAATGTCCTGTGTTTCTTACTTGGACAAGTTCATTCTGTACAAGGCATTTTATGTGCTTTATACCCAGAACAACGTGGTTTGTACTGATAGCCTTTGTTTGGTGAGCCTCCTTCTAAGTTTTAAGAGATTTGATCTGTGTTTCCTATTTCGATGCACTCGTAGCAGAAATAGCAATCTAGCATAAGTGTCTGTATCTCCTCTCTGCATCTCTTGGGTGTGCTTAGGTTTTGCAAGCACCGTAAGAGGCCCAGTCAGACATGCATGCAGGCTTAACAACTGGACCAGAAAAATCACAATAATTTATTTGCCCCCTTGAAGTGTGTGAGAAGCCCTCCCATTTCTCCACGTTGTGGTCCCAAAGTGATTTCAAGAGCTTCTGGAACGTGACCCATGGTTTTCACATGCTTGGGGTTGGCATTTGCGTATTGCATTTTTCTCTGCTGTTTCACATTTGGGTTTGACTGCGTATTTCTTTCCTGTTTATAAAGACAGCTACCTGAACTGCCATCTAAAACTCCCTTTTTCAATATGAACAATCCTCATCACGTGGACCATCGCCGTCAGGGTCTGCAAGAATTCCTGGAAAAGTAAGTACGGCCTATCCTAGAGATGTTTTATGAGGTCATCAATTTCTGGTTCAAAATGGCTCATCTCTGGTACTTGAGAGCCACCGTGTGGTCATCTGTACTGCTACACATTTGGTTATATTTTTTATTTGCGCTGTCATATTTCATACACGTGACTTCACCTCTGTTGGTTATAAGAAAATGTCAGCTAAGGCTTTTCCATTGCCTTTCATTCCATTGTTTATAAGTAATAATTTTGGATTTAAGTCACTTTGCAATTGTGTACTAAGGTTGGGAGATCATTCACTGTGATGTCTGTTTCTAGCTTTCAATAATGAGCTAGATATTCTTTGATAAAGAAACAGACTACTCTCCCTCTTTATATTCATGAAAAATCAGTGTCTTTGGTGGGCTAAACCCTTGGGAACCTGGGAAGACTCTCAAGTGAGATCTCCCAACACAGAGCTTTCCACTAATGCAAATTACTTTGCTTACCAGTCCTACTAACATAAGCAAGCTCTAGCAGCTGTGACTATGTTCAGTATAGCTGCAATCTGTTTAAAATCATTCATCAGGCTTAGCTGGACCCTGACCTGTGTTACAAGGCAGTACTGTGAGTTTCAGTACTGCATCCCTCAGCCCCGCTGCTGTAAGCACTTTACCTTCTGCAGTGGCAGAGACTCTGTTGGTGTAATTTTCTGCTTTTCTCTGCCATTCTTGTAGTGCCCTGGCACTGCTGATGTGAGAACAGGCTGCTCACAGCTGCTGGGGCAGGAACTGTACATATGTCTGCAGTCTGTCTAGCTGCTGCCTGGGGTAAGGGCATGGCAAAACACTGCAGGTAGAGGCTATTCATCTTCTTTCTAATCAGTGTATTATAAGCCTCCCTAACAGACAACAAATCATTGATCCCGACGTATATTTGTTAGGCTTAACAGCTGAAGGCAGGGAGAGCTAACTGCTGCAGGAATAGTATTCTGTATACAGTTATATAGGATCTCTCCCCAAAAGGTCAGCCAATAAATACTGCTTGAAGGCATGGGAGACAGAGAAGGGAAGGCAGAAAAGGATCAGAGATTTTCTTCTACATCTCAGGAAAGAAAAATAGTGAAATGGAATGACTGTGTTCCTAGAAGCATATCAGTGATGATACAAAGGGTGTGGTAGATCAGGTTCCTGGGTCTGAGCTGTCCTGCCTTAGCTGTGCTGCCCCATGAAGTAGTGCATTTCAAAAAACTCTTCATTTTAAAATGACAAAAAGGCCATTCTGGTAACAAGACACAGTATACCAACATCGAAAATATTTACAACCACTGTCTGTGTTTTAAAAGGCTAAACAGAGAGGTAGATTCTCTTAAAATGCTTCATCACACTTCACTTTTGTGGATATCTGTAGTTAAGTGGGTACTGACAGCAGAAAATGACAGAATGTGGAGCATTTCACTTTGCTGATGTTAATCAGGAGTGGGAAAAGAGGCAACTCAGTAGTAATGATTTAAATGTTTGAACTTGAGTGCTAGAAAGGTATCATCTTTCTCTCAGCCCTGGGGAGTAATCGGAAGGAATTTTCAGAGATTGTGTTGTGATGAATTGGCCTGGCACCTTACGTGCTGTACCGTTGCCCTCTGCTGGCTGGCATCTTTGTGCTGCTGCTGCTGTTGCTTACAAAAATCACCTTCCTACCAGCTCAACTATGCTGCCATGATGCCTTTTCCCCCACTGTTTTATAACTCTGAACTAAAGGTTGTGATTCTTTCCCTGAAATGGAATTTTTTGGACACTTTAATAAATGTGTGTATTCATAAAGTACATATATATAATATATAGGTATAAATATAGAGGTATACATATATATGTTGTGTATATATGTATGTTCTATATTTATGATATGTATATGTGTACAATATATATATACAATATACATATATACACACACATATATGTGTATTTAATATACATACTTGACTGAAGCTCTGGGTCTGGATGCTGCATGTTTGGTGGTGTGGCAATGCCAGGTGAAGCAGAACTTCTCTGATGTATTAGAAAGGGGGTGTAACCCAAAACTGCAAAGCTGAGATCTCCATTCACCCCAGCAATACAGCAGTCACTGTGCACAAGCTCACAGTCCCACTGGTGTTTCTTTGTGGCAGTGGGAAGAAATGGGATTCAAGCCTATGTGGACCTGTCAAGGGAGAGGTTTGCAGGTAACAGTTTTAAACGCCTGCATGAGATGCAGGAATCCCAGCTCCTGTCTCCACTTGGTGCCTTCTGATGTTATCAGGATCCAAGCCATCTCTGAAAAGGAGGTTTAGATCTTTCAGAGTCTTGGTTTGTGCCCTCTGCCTGTTGCTGTGTGAACAGGTTGCTGTAATGTCTGCTCATGCAGGAGCCACATGCCTGAGAAGCAAGGATCGAGCAGCTGAAGGCTCTCCAGTACTCAGCTTCTGGCCCTGGGAACATCTCCATATTGTCTATATGTGGATGGGTACAGAATTCTCTTGTCCTTCTTCACATCTCATTCCAGAACAGGTTTGCAAAGGGCAAGGTGCATACTGAGAGCCTTCATGAAGCCTCTCCGTGCTGAGCACGGTAGCAAAAGAATTAGGCCAACATCTGGAAAGTTAAGCAAAGCACTAAACTTTGGTGAAATCTGGAAACAGGTGTCCCATTTAGATTTGGTTTTATTGCACAAATGCAGGATAAGGTCTACTTGTCTTATGGATTATTATCTCTGAGTGATGAAGAGCTGTAAAGCTCACTTCTTGTCTGGGCATAATTTAATATTTCAAGAGGCCATTTGCATTAACGGAAGCTAGCTAGCCCCTTTTCAATTATGAATTACTTTGTAAGAATAAGGAAAATTTTGTGGTTTTCCTGGTAAGTATCCAGTATACTTTGAGGATACCTGTAAATTCACAGGAAAAGCTTATTCTTAAACTAGAGACCAAAATTAAAACACTATCTTATAATAGGTTCTGTAAGATCCTCTTTGCTTTCATCCCTTTGGAGCTGTACAGGTTTAACTTCGGGATTTAGATTGCCCCCACAGAAGATCATTTGTGTTTGCTTATGAAAAAACTAATTAACAAAGACATTTTGAATGAAGTTGGGTTCAATCACTGACTTTATTTTTTTTTTTTTATTGAATATAGTTGGATCACAAAAAAAATCTGATTTAGGAAAAAGGATTACACTTCAGTTAGTTTTTAGACATGCAGTTTATGAGGGGGTAGATGACATACTAGGAGTTTTGAGAAAGGAAGTGCTTGGATCCGCAGAGCATCCACAGTGGTGCCACTCTGGAGGGCCATGCACTGGACTTGCTTGGTGCTGGAGTGAACAAGCCACCCAAAATTCAGCTGCTTCAGGCAGAGCCATTCTCACAAGGTCACTCCCATCTCCCTGCCTGCCCCACTGCAGTCCCCCAAGCAGGAGCTGGTGCAGCATCAGAGGTCTGTTTTGGAATTGTCTCCACTGAGTGCTCTATCAGGGATGTGGAAAGTGGGAGACTGGCTCCAAAAGGGATGGATGTCAGCTTGGCCCTGACAGGGGAAGTGGTGGTTGCTTCCTTCCAGTGGAGCATTGCCGATATTTTCTATCTGGTGAGTGAATAATGTCTAGCACGCATGTGTCGCTTAATCTTTTCCTAAACACACACATTATCAGATACCAAACAGTTGCTTCACAGTTGCTTGATATCAGTAACATTTCCTCCCTCATAAAAAATGAAGGAGGAAACACAGTCGGCTTTTTTTAAGAGGAAACTGGAGCTTTGTTTGGTGCGGGCTGGGGCTGAGGGGCTGGTTGCTCAATAGAGGGCACCACAGCACAGGCTGTCATCGCCTGCCTCTCAGCATCTCGGTTTTTTCCCTTGCTCTCTGATATGATGTAAATGGGCACAGTAAATTTGTTGAAAACAAAACCAGAGTGTTAACCTTCCACACACATGCAAGTGTGCATCTGTCATTGTATTAGGTTACAGTAGATACAGGAAATCTTTAGTTAGGATTAAGTTGTGCTGTTCAGCCATATGTTGTTCTCCTCCAGCAGAACAGTGTATAATATACCTAATAAAATCATGTTGAAGAAAACCAGATTTTGGACCTCGTCCAAATAAGACAAAACACATTTTGTCTTTTGTAAATATTTTTGCCATAACACAGGGAAAGACAAATATTCCTCGTACAGTATCCATCATTTCCTCAGAAGTGACATTATTTCTTCTGGTTGTGAGGTGGTTTTTGGCCCTGCTTCTTTAAAGGTCTAGAGATCACAAGCATTTACTGAAAAATTACAAACAAAGATTCACATGGCTGTGAATAAAAAATTATTTTATTATCTCTAATTCTAATATAGAGCCTTATCCTGCAGCCCCCTTAATCACATAAGTAGTCATTATGCATGTGAGCAATCTGGCCAAGAGGAGTGAGATCTCTGACAAGTAATGACTACTGATGGGATCAAGACTTGCAGGATTTAGCCTTTCGTCCTTATTCCGAGCGTGCATAGAAGGTCTGTTGTTCTCTTAAATATGCTCAGTCAGTTTATAGGAATTATTACCATGAGCCATGACTCTTCCATTAGCACAACGGCAGTGAGTGCTGATTTACATCACTGTAACCACAGCGTTACACTGACACTGGCTGCAATAAAAGTGTTGAAGAAGCACTGGGAGTGCTGCTGGTTGTGTTGCGACTGCGCCTGCGCTCAGCCTCCATGAAGACATCTGAGTATTAATATTAGGATGCTCCTCCCTTTCTCTCGCCTTTTTAATTTCTAGGTGGTGTTTTGTAATTTTGATTTTTAAAGTCCTTGGAGCCAGTTCTATTTTTCAGATGTACAACCCTTCACACAGTGAGTCCCCAGGACAGCGAAAGCCCTGGAGAGCAACTGCTATACCAGCACTGAATGCTACTAGTACCATCTGGTGACAAATATATGGTTATTTCCTTGAAGAAAGAATATTTTGAACAGGAAAGCATAACACTTATGGGTAGCGCAGAATTTATTTTTCATTTTGATTGCTTGAAGAATGCAATTAAAAGGCAGTCTAACCTGTTGGTTCAGAGAGGCTGGGAAAAGCAGGAGTTATTTTTTTCATTAAGAGAAAAAAAGAATTGCTTCAAAAGTACAACCAGGTGAAAGGTGTTCATGTATTTGCTTTCAGGATGGTTTTAAATGATTTGCAAAATAGATTGAGTGTTTAGTCTCAATGTGAACACACACATATGTATATGTATGAGTTATGTGTTACTAGCTTTATGAACATCTTTCCATTTCTTTGCCATGGTTTCTTTTCACACCCTTCACCTCCAGATGGCACTATGAAGCAGAGAAGAAAATTACTGTGAAATAATGAGTCCAATGTAAAGTAAAATTGGAAATTGAATTATAGCTGCAGAAAAAGGACAGTAGCCTTGAGGTCCTGATCAGTCTGTACTCTTATCACTTTTGTTTGCTGTTCCATGTGTTAGGTTACTGCTGAGTTAATAACAGTGCTTTAGCAGTTCAAGGCTTTGCAGAATTGTACTGGACATGAAATAAAGCTAAAATGAATTTGTGTCCAATATCATTGACATTAGTGCTCATTACTTCTCTGGTGTAATGCCTCAAACCATCTAAAATCAATTTTAAAGATTACCCGTTATTTTATAAAGAAAATAAAATACATTTCAAACAGCAACAGAACTGTAAGTGTAGTGTAATCTCATGAACAGTTAGTTATTCGTGTTTTTGCTGGTTGGCAGGAAACTTTTGAAGGTACAGCAAGAGGAAAATCTGTGAAACGAAATGCCGTCCACAGAATTCACTGACTTGGCTTTTTTCTCTGTTACTTGGTATTAGACACGCAAATGTAGGAATTGCAGAAATGTGCATCCCCTCATTGTGCCTGTGAAAAACAGTAACGATAGTTACTCTACAGTAAACTCCAGCGTGTTATTTTTCTTCTCTTTTTTTCTTTTTTGTTTTTCTTTTTAATGGGAGGGGAAGAGGAAGTGGAATATTTACCCCCCTGATTGCATAAACTATAAAAGTGGATTTATTGTCTGGAATGATACTTTTACTTTTTGTTGCAATGTTTGTCTTTGTTTGGAATGTGTGTTTATCAAGAGTCAAGGCTGAAATCCTCTTTTAGTGGCTGCTGAATGATGGCTTTTCAAACTGTAATCATGAAGCTGTTGCTGTCAAGGTGTGTGGACCTGTAAATTCTGTGTTTTGAATCATTTTTACACAGCATTTGCTGGCTTTTGGACTAGAAAAAAGTTTTTCTGTGTATTAATACACTGCACACATTGATTTTTACAGATGTCTGTTTGCTATGTTTATTTTAAAGTAAAATTGTGAGAATTTAGACTGTATTAAAAAGGCTTTCTCCAGGTATGAGACTGTGCTTATTTTGAACTTCAGCAAAATCTGGCCTTTCTGCGACTGAATTTCAGTTGCACCTGGGTAGATCATTAGGGTTGTTGCAGACATTTCCTCATTGGAAGGTGTCAAAATTCAAGTTATTTGGTTGAGACTGTGCATGTGTTTACTGAGGCAAGTGAAATGTGTATGTACGCAAGTATCTCATGTTTTCAAGTGGATACCTCTTATTACTTATTTTAATTTGACAGATTTTTATAGGCTTGAATGAAGCCAGAAATCTTTTTTGTGTTTATTAAATGTTAGTGTAACGTTGGCCACTTTAGAGAACAGTTTTCAGAACATATTTGTGTTTTAAAACATTACAGTCCAAACACAACATTAATCTTATTCAAGAGAAGGAACTAATCAGTTACACTTTTTATTTCAGACAAGAGTACCTTTAAAATGCAGTATTTCTTTCTGCTCTTACTAGTTCTTTCATTAATGTCATCTCTTGTTTCTTACTGCACAGCAATGGCTTTTTTTGGTAAAAACTGTAACCTAAATGACTCTTAATAGTTTTGAGTTGTTTAAAGATATTTTAATAATTTTCTGTGGAGCACTGTTTGGCATGGTCATAGACTCTGATATTTTTATTACCTGAGTAAAATTACATGCACATATAAAAGAAGTCTCTTGTTAATCATTATAGGATTTGAGTATTAAAAAATTCCTTCTGTAAAGAAATGTTGGAAAAGAGTTGCATATCTTTTTCTTCAAAATAAGTGATAATGATCCTCAATTCTGAGGCCTTGAAAAAGTTACTCTTCAACTCTCTGTGTTAGTGGAATGGACTGTATTTTGTTTACTCTCGCATGATATAAGTAAATACACTGTGATAGGGTTTTTTTGAGACTTAATTTAAAATGTATATGGCCCAAATATTAAAATAGATCTTTGAAAATAATATCTGGAATGAAGTAAAATTTGAGTCCCTGTAAACTGTTGGCTAGTAAATTAAAATCAGTGTTCAGTATTAACATTTTCATTCTAGCTTAAATACACTCAAATTTGTAACAGCGTAAATAATTTTGGCTAGTGTTGGCTCTGTTGTTCACAGGTATTCTGAAGTCCTGATGTTGCACATGTATGAAATCTGTTCAGTTTATACACTATCTCTCTACACACTTCTTTACTCCAACAAACAAACCGGTGACTTGCAATTTTTATAAAAGTTTGGCTGCTAAAAAAAAGACCAAAAGACCAAATTTTTGTACGAGTATATGCCTCCAACTGCCTAAAAATCATTAATTGATCCATGTGGTAATAACAGATGGTTAAATGGAAGAAATGTCCTTGAAGTTATTCTAATAGCAGATGTGCCTAAATATTAGCTTTGTGTTTTCACTCACCTAAAATCCAAAATAATGTAGAAAGAAAGTAACACACACCTAATCATTTTAATATGTTCATTACCTTCTGTTACTGATTTAGGATTCATCTGAAAACTTAAAAGCAGGACATCATTTAGAATTTGTTCCGAGAAAACACTTTAGAATATGTGTGCGTCTGCCGCTTACATATAAACATTTGCCTTTCTTTCTGTTTCCAGGATCCTGCAAGACACATTACTGCTTTCCGATAGTAGACTTCACCTCTTCTTACAGACTCAGCTAAGCCCAGAAGATATGGAGGCTTGTGTGTCTGGGCAGACCAAATACTCTGTTGCTGATGCGATTCACGAGTTTGCCTCTTTGAACAGACGTTTTCCTATAGAACATGACGAGAGAAAAAAAGGAAAAACCGATGCAGTCTCCGATTCAGAGAGGTGATTTCTGTATTTCCTTACTTTCTGAGGTTATATATCCATACATACACATGCGCATGCTTCACTTTTTTTGTTGATGTAATACTAAGATAATGAAAAAATTAATTGACTGAGATTTTATTGAGCTGTGACAGCTCATCATAGAAGTCTTCACACACACCTCCACACTGAATTAATGAATGCAGTAGAAATTCAATTATCTGCATTCTGATTATGTGAATTTCATTTAGTCAGACTTGAATTATTCGCGTTTAAATTATCTTGCTAAAAAAATATCCAACTGCACTCCAAATGGCTAATTAAAAGTCCAAATTTCCTGTCTCTCTTTGTGACTGGAGATAATTAAAGTTCTCCTCTGTTACTCAGGCTTTGAGTGTGTTGTGAAAACCAATTTCCTCCTTTTATTTTTTTTTTTCCTCCCCCCCTCTCCCCTTTTCTGCAGTTCATCCTCCGGGCTCAGACCTAGTGATGACAGCATTTCATGTGGAAGTAAAGCAAGCCCAGCTTCTGAAGAATCATGAAAAATCATTCCTGTATTGCTATCTAAGGACAGTACAAAGCACTTTCTGCTCTGTTTACTGGTTATGTGTACCACATAAACAGGGCTGTCTAGTATTGTGTAGCTAAAAGACCCATTGTCAGTACAACCATATGTCCTTATGAAATACTCAAAATAGACCTTCATACTATCTTTTTGCTGATTTTTTTTTTCTTTTAGTGTAGATTCAGGTCTACATGTTACATATTTATGTTTTTGTGACTATTAAAATCTCAGTATTGGGTAAATCTTGGTTTTCTGATATACATGGCAGTTAAAATACTTCCTTCGGTGAGTGCATGTCTTGGATCAGAAAAATAAAGATAACCTAATTCCTCAGCTTAAAAGTTGGTATATCATATTAAACATATTCAAAGCATCTTTTTGTAATTTGCAGCAGAGAAGCTTCATCTTTAGAAGTCATTTGACATTGGTGATGAAATTACACACCCCACCAAGGTACTCGCTTTTTAAAGTAGCTCAGCAACATCAGCAAAACAACATTTGTACAAACTATATGCTGCTGGCAATGTGATATATAAATACATGTTCCCATGGTCTTTTTGTAGTGTTTACAGAAAGCCTGGTTTTACCATGCATGAGTACTGAAGGCAAAAATTCTTGAGTGTGGTCGCTTAGAAGTTTAGAAATACAAATAAAGATTACATAATTTTTAGGCTTGCTTATGGTTCTCAGTTCCCAGGCAATTATGGATACTCATTCCCAGTGAAAATCCTGGATAAGGCCCACTGAAACCAATAGCTGAATTTTGCATTGATCTCACTAAGGCCAAGATTTCACCCATGTTTTACTTTTGGCACCTATATTTGAAGATGCTGGGAGAGGCGCTTTAATTTAGCAGCTCAAAGGGAGAGTATCTCCCTCTGAGGTGATGATAATCACATAGCTGTGACATGCTGTATGGCTGTGGCCCTCTCCACTCTTTGGGAGTAACAGGAGCTGCTTATTTCTTTGTGGCTGTAGTTAACATGTTGGAACATTGACTTGTTCACAAACAAAAGGCAGGCTTGAATAAAACTTTGTAACCACCAACACTTATTTTGATTAAACATCACTTTTGCTCTTTATTGTTCACAGCAGCTGCATAGTGTCTTGTCCCAGATTCTGTCAACAGAGTATGTTTCACTGTGGTGTTGTATTTATATTTGACATTTAACTGCTATTAAAAAGAGCTAGGGGGTCTGATCACCCCAGCAAAGCTTCCATTAACTTCACTGCTGTAGTTACCGGCCTAGAAATGGATATAAATACATACTTTGGTATTTGGTTTTTTTGTTTGTTTGTTTGTTTGTTTGTTTTGTTTTGTTTTTTAGAACTCTGTGGTTACTTTCAAAGAAGGAGCATTTAAAACCTGTGAATTACAGAAACAATAGATTATTACATGGCCAGCTAATAAGGGGTAGCATAGACGTGTGGGCATGCTTTTTTAAAGCATCTAGATGGGAATCTGTGTAATTTTAGAAACATGTTTTAATAGCCTTGAGAATATCATCTCTTAGGTGACTAGTTTAAGCCGCTGTGTTTTGTTGATGGCAGCACTTTTAAAGACAGATATCCGTGTTTCTTTTCTCTTGGTCTTACTGAATTACACAAATGTGTTTATTCACTTTCTCAGCTTGTGTGTGAGCTAGCAGCAACACTATTTTAATGTAAAAGTGGTAACATTTAATTAAAGCAACAAGTTATCATTAAAAGTAGCTGAAAATTAGCTGTTATTGCCAGGCAGAGATTCTGATTACTTATCTTTTTTTTTTTTTTCTTTAAATAAGTTGGCACAAGAAAAATTGTTTTGGACATTTATTTTAAAAATGCGAAGGATATAAAACCAAAAACTGGAATAGTGTCTTGGAATGATATTAATGTTTTTGTTTAACACAGTGTGGGGTTTTCTTTTGTTTTAAAAGATTGAGCTAAACTGTTGAAGCACTTTACAATTCTGGCATACTAGGAAACCTTCAATATCTGAAAAAAAATTACAAAACCACAAGTTTTGGAAAGCTTTTGTGGCCTTTTTTTATTTTTTAATTCTAGGAGCTTATCTGTATGCCAGTACTTTTCAAAAAAAGATGTTTCTGAAATAAATATTTGTTTTCTAATAGCTCTATTGTTCTGTTATTTTCTTCATCACCTTGTTAAAAAATCCTAAGACTACTATAACAGAACTTCTTCTCAGCTTTGACAGAAATTTGTTTAAATATTTATCTTTTGAATGCTACTTGTGTAGCTAGTACTACTGGAATTTTTTGTATTAAAGGGTGAGGAAAAGTATTACATGCTCTCTAGTATGTCCACTTTATCAGCTATATGTAACTGCATATAAATGCTTTAAGACATTTTGTTTCATTTGGAACATTAAATGTAATTGCTACAAATTTAAATGTAAAAAAAAAATTAATGTTATTTGTGACCTCAGTGATTTGGTGATTTTTCAGCAACTAGTGTGCAGTTTGATCATTTGACCACTGGTGTTTTTATTCTCATTTTTTAGTTTTGAATAGTGCTGACATTTCTTGCTAGGTTGTTGTTGTTTTGGGGGTTTCTTTAATAGGCTAATATCTAATTTATAAATTAGAAATAGTAATCAGATTACATTCTATCTAATTGCAGTAATTCTGCATTCAAGAGTTGTGCTTTATCTTTTGCTTGGAACTTTATACCCTCATTTTTATGATGATTTCTTAAAAGCTTTTAAGTAATGAAATAAAACAAGTTACTACTTTCTAGCTCGTTTTAACCTGCCAGTGAGGTTTCCTTTAGTTCAATATCAATATCCTAACGACCTTATGATTTATCATGCGTAATTTACTCTTCAATTATTTTTGTAATATCTGTATACACACACATATGTATATACAGTATATCTATGTATATACAGTTTATCTATATATATACAGTGTATATATGTGTGTGTGTAGATACATATACACACACTGTGTGTATACACACACATACTGTTGTATTTGGGTTTTCACTTCTTTACATTTTCTACAAAAAAGAATAACAAAAAACCAGCAGAAGACGAGCAAGATGGTGTGTTTGGAATGAAATTTGTTTAAATAGCAATGCAGTTCTGTAAGCAGAGGAAAAATTACACTCTAAATGCCACACTGCAAACTTGGGTGCCCATGTCTTTTTTTTTTTTTTTAAACATGATATACTGATTGATTTTTTTCCCCAGAGGAATANTACCTTTCTTCCCTAGCATTTACAGTGCTGCAAAAATGTGAATAATGATTTCCAGTCTCAGGCTGATACTGTTCATGAAAGGTCTAAGCGCTTTAGGAAGGACACAATTATTCTCTTCTTCGGTGTTAAAGACGCTCTGTAAGGGTTTAAGTCGCTCCCGTGCCTTCCGGAACAAAACCTCCGCAAGGAATTACATGGAGCGGCCCCGTAGGCAGAGATCGAACTCGCCTTTGGGCTCCAACCCCGCGGTTCGGGCCGGCGGGGCGCCCCTGGGGGCGGCGGGCGCGGCTTACAGCGAGGAGGGAGGGGGGGAACCGAAACAAGCGAAACACCGCGGAAAGGCGGGCAGGCGGAAAGGCAGGCGGGCAGGCANGTGGCAACGGCGGGGGCGCGGGGGCGGCAGCGCCCTTCCCGTGCCCGCGGAGGGGAAGGCGGCGCAGCCCGCACGGACACCAGGGGGCGCTGTGCGCCAGCGGGAACGCGCCGGGAGGGCGGGCCCCGCGCTGGGTGCGCGCTCCGCGGGGCCACCGAGCCTTTTTCCTTTATGTCTCCTTTTTTTTTCGCCCCCCCCCCACCCCTGAGTCCCTCCCGCAGCCGCGCAGCTCCGCGCCCGCGCGAAACGAGGGAGTTGCCCCCCGCGCCGGGGATGGGGCGCGGCCGGGGTAGGGGTGGCGCTGCACCTGCCTGCCGCGGCTCCGCCGGGGGTTTAAGATGCATTTTACATGTTGTTTATTTATTTATCTTTTTGTACAGAAGCAATTAGCGCCAAGGCGTGACATTTGCCAGGCTCGGTGGCAGACAGGCTGCTCTTAAATGGAAGCCTTTCCGCGGAACAGCAAGAGCCAAAAGTCCTTGTGTCACCCAGTTATGTAAGACACAATCTTGCCTGAAAACGCACAATGAATCGGGAAGGATTTATGTAATTAATTGACCAGTCTTAACCTGTTATCGTGATGTAAGGAATTTGGAACTCATTAATTTGGGCCCTGACAGATTTCATATTAGAGCTGGCAAATATGGATTGAGCCTCTTATTCTCGTAGCAGCTGGAATTTCCATGACAGTGAGGATTAGTGAAGAAGACCTATTGCTCGAGTCAAACTGCCTCTTTTGTAATCAGCAGCCCTGCTCTGCATTAAAGGGGTAATGGGAAAGAGAAAAAAAAAATAAATACCGAAAGAAAAAAAAGAAATGTATTCATGTATGGGGCATAGGGAGGGGAGGGAGAAGAAGGAGGTACCCTGGAGAGCACGGGCAGAATTGCATTTTCCTAGGTTCCCGGCAATGAAAACGCCACAAAGGCACCCTGGGGTGGTGGAAAGTGCCTGAAGGACAGGTCTGCAGCATCAGCAAGGGCCTTGCTGCCTCTCAGGCAGACCTTCAAATGGATTCTCACAGAAGATACCAGGCACCTGGGGCCGCAGTGTCAGAGGGTCTGGGCTGCCAATAGGAGGGATTTAGGGATAGAGGTGTCATGATCCTGGGGAAGACAGGACTGGGAGGTACCTGTCTTTCAGCCTGGACTGTGACACCCTCCCCAGCGGGGAAAAGGATGCTCGGGGTGGGTAAGAACCAGGTCCAGGGACAAGGACAGGCCTCCATGCAGCCATGGCAAGGGTGTCTCTGTGTGTGATATGCCTCAACTTCCCAGGTACAAAGATGAGTGAGAAAACTCCCTTTTGTCTGCTGGTTTGTGACAACCTCTTAGTACTGTTTTTCATGGTGCCTGGCTGGGGAGGGCCCTCATGCCACTATCATTTTGTGGCATTGATGTAATAGTAATAACATTGAGTGCAGACTGTATGGAAACAGTCCAGGAGCTTTAATTTTCTCTCCTGGCAACCTGTTAATGATTGCCCTGGTAGTGAATACAGTTGTTAGCGATGACATTAAAAGGTTTTCATGATGCATCATCATATTTCTACATGCTAAGTGTTTGCCTGCTCTTGTGATAAATGCCATGCAGAGATGGAGGGGTATTTTTTTCCTTTACTCATTGTTTCTTTTCTTTAGACCATTTGGTAGTTGTTCATTTCCCCTTTAAAACTGTTTAGATCCACCATTTGCTCCTGTGGGGAGAAGGGAAAAGACTTAATGCAGGAGTGTGGTTGGTAAACCCACAGTTGTTTGCAACAACTGTAAAGGCAAATGCAGATTAAAACACAACAAATAAGGCCTGTGTGGCTTGAATCCTCTGGACATCTTTGACCTTGTACTTATTGGTCTTGTTGTCCATCACTGTATTGGAATGATTACATGAATCCCAGTACCCAAACTGGAGCAGTCAGTCCTAAATGTGGGAATCTCCCCAGAGTTAAGCACTTGGTGCTGGAGTCCTGCCCTTTCCACCTTGTAAGATCTGTCCTTACCTGGGTGTGTAGATCTAGTTCCAACATAGGCTTTACATTGCTCTTGTAGCTGTCAGCTAAAGAATCTGGATCATATCTTTAATCTCCTTGATTTAAAGCAAACACCACCACCCCCCCCAAACAATCCAGGCCAATAGATTGCAAGTTGATTGTGTTCCTTCAAAGGATGTATTTTTGTCTTACTGTCTTCTGATAAATTAAAAAATCTTCACACATGTCAACTATCACACATTTCCCCAAAAGTAGGGAACAATTTGTCTTTTATGATGGTACACAAACTCAACATTGTCTCACTCAGTTTACCTTCGCTTGTTTTAATGATCAGGAGCAGCAAACCACTCAGATACTGCTGCAGATATAGGTTTTGCTCAAATGTTCCTCTTGTCAAAATTTTTATCAGGCACAGCTAATTTCCATGTTGAATGTGCCAGCATATGCCTGAGCTTAGAGTTATTTCAAACAGCAATAAAATACATTGTAAAGTTTAAATGGATACTGTAATTACAAGTAGTTGCATTTCCTCTCTTCTCTTCCCATGGCTTTAGTTAAAACATGCCTTAGTGGTAGAACTTTCCTATGACACTCATGATTTTGAGTGTTTGCAATGTTACTAGTAGTGTCTTTTTTTTTTCCTTGTAGGTAAGAAAACAGTCATCAGCTGAGATGAGTATTTTGTCAGATTCTTACTCTATTTTTTCTTGTGGTTAATCAGAAAACAAACCAAAAATATGATACAAAAAACTGAATACAGAAAAAAAACCAGTTAAGCCTTCTGAACAAAAACATACTTGCTTCAGATATTTTGTAACTTACAACAATACCTGAGGCCTCTGTTAGTTTATGTGCAAATACTAAATGCAAATTTCACAGTAAAAGTGGTTGAGACATGTCAAGGACTGGTTCAGTTGAAGTCAGTGGTCATGCTGCTTATGCTGAGGGTGGAAAAATTCTGTCTTCTGAAAGGCACTCAGATTAAAAATTCCATTCTTGTTGAACCAATAGGTGGCCTTTTTAAATGTGCTATAGTTAATTTCTTCCTGAAACCAGAAAAATGTCTGCTTTGAAATAGAGAACATTTTAAAACAGTTATTTTCAAATGTGGTGAAAATTCATTTTCTGTTTCTGAAAGAAAATAGGTAGTAGATGAAGTTCTGGATTTATTTCCTATTTTTGGTGTACTTTTGCTTATGTTAAGTGATGAGTCTTCAGTGAATGGCATCACAGGATCATAGAATGGGTTGGGATGGAAGTGATATTAAAGATCATCTAGCTCCAACCCCCCTACCAAGGGCAGGGATACCTTTCACTAGACCAGCTTGCAAAAAGTCCCATCCAACCTGACCTAACTGATCAATAATAGTGATGATAAAGTAGACTATGAAGTCTATCCTTTCTTTTTTGTATGCTTGTGCTTTTAAAGTGCAGTGTATTTCCAGTTTCTAGGACCTCTCATAGGTTTTTATTTCCTGTTATTTAAACAGGTAATGAAAACTATTTCCAAAGAACAGTATTTCCTTGTGCTTCAGAAAGGGAGTACTTGTGATTTTTCCAAAGTCACACCTCTGAGCTGAGCGAAATCTTGATTCTGTTTTATTTTCTATTTAAGCAATACATTCTTAAGGGGTTTCTGCAAGGAAAAGGCAGTCAGCAGCCATAGGTGGCCAAGCCTCTTAAAAGCCTGGGTCACATGAGGGTGTGAAAAACTTGAAAATGCAGCCCCAAGTTCTTCTGAGAACACTTCTCACTTGGCCCTGCATCCCAAGGTATTTTAGCAACTCACTCCCTGAGCTGTGTCTTTCTGGATAGATGATCATTTCTTGGAGGATTTTTTTCCAAATTTTGGTTTTGTGAATTTATCTCTATATGGGGATGAAAACAGCCAGTGTGGGACTGAGAGCTGGGCAGGTCTCCCACGAGGGAGGCATCAACCTCTTCCTGTCTTGCCTCCGCAGTTTACTTTCAGCATTTGCTGGTGGCCCCTGCCTGAGAGCAGGTTGAGTAACTGCTGGTTTGACCCAGATCTGACTTTTCTTGAAGGCAGCGGCTGTCAGGTAGTAACATACAACTTGGTCTGGACCCAGCACTTATCTCATGAAACTGGGTTTTAATTAGAGACCTCAATGTGGGACATGAGTTCACCCACAAGGTCCTGTGTTGCTGTGTTCCCATTTGTGTCTGTGCACTGCTTTTTACTTCCAATGGTCATTTGAAGGCTCTGTGTGTTGAATTATGAGACTGTGGCACTAAAAATGGGAGGAGAGCTTTTCTCAGAAGCTAACATCGTCCTGGGGGGCTTGGTTCCTAAATAAATTTAGTTGCTCTGACTCATTTCCTAAAGAAGCCCATCACCCCCCCGATGTGCAAGAGCCTTGGGAGACCTGGTTCTATGACAGAAAAGTAACCATGTGAATGTCCACCTTGGGACAGTAGTACTTAGCCCCAAGACATTACTTTGTTGGAAGAGTAACCTGTTTATAGCAATAGGATCACTTCTTATTGCATGGCAATAAATTACTTTTAAGTGCAGTTATTATGAATCTTCTATTTTATTAGTATTTTCAGCTTTCTAGGAGACCCGAAACTCTTGCTACTTCTAGTGATCTAAAGCAGTGGGAGAGGAGATGGAATATGACTGACTACCCATAAAAATGTTTCCAATTTGGTCACACACAAAAAGAAATATAAAAGCAAGGTTGGCTCCTGGATGGTTTGAATTTTGCCGGGAAGTCAAAGCTCCACCTTGGCACCAGAGTCAGCACATCATGGGCTGGATATAGGAAGTTAATAATTTGTCTGTGTTTATGATAAAGCTTTCCTGTCTGGAGTCTCAAAGCCTTTTGTGACGAGGAATTAATTCAGTCTTAAAATAAACAGGATCTACTGTTTTACAGCTGAGGAAATGGGGGAACAGTAAGGTGACCACAATGATGTACTGGGTATCTCTCACAGATAACGGAGGAACAATGTTCCTCCTGCTGCTGGGCTCCACTGCTTTACCTGCTGAGAGGGACAAAGTGCCATGCTCCTTGTAAAAATCTCACCCCAGCTATCAGCGTGAAGCACTTCTAAGAGAGGTCCCAGTTTTTGATGTTTGACTTGAAACACCTGAATGACTTTTTTCTTTCTTTCTTTCTTTTTTTTTTTTAATTCCAAGCACTGTGCACTCTGGCACTTGGAAACCAAACTCTCTCTGGCATCTGTTGCATCTGAGAATTTTTGTCTAATTATCTTTTGGGTTGCAGCATTCAGAACAGAGATTTATGTCTATTTTGGAAAAAGAGAGTTACTCACTCTTCTCCCTAATTAAAAAAAAAGGAGGTGAGAAGAGAGAGGCAATTAGGGTACCTTGTTTAGCTTGGTTAAATAAGCAGCACTGACAGGATTTTCTCTGTGGGACACTTGCTGAAGTGCTGTGGTCTATTTGATATCAGATGGTGTTAATATTGGAACTGGACTGAAAAAAGCAGAGCTGATATTGACTAAAAAGTATAGGAAAGATTGATTTTTGCCAGATCTTTCCATCTTTACTCATCCATCTGTGACAGTACTTATTAAAACAATTTGGGACTGCTAGTGTGAGTAAAAACCATTTGTGTGAGTGAGCACTGCGAACTTCCCTCACCAAAGTTGGGTTGCCTGTTCAGCTGATTCCAGCAGACCTGCTCACACTGTGAATTTATGTATGATGGGATGGGATGTATGATATGGCCTTTCATAAGTTAAAAAAAGTCTCAACATTTGACTTAAAATATAAGGATTATAGGTAAATATAATTTTCTAGATTACAGCAACCCATTTAATTAAAACCAAGCAGAATCTTTTAAGGTTCATATTTTGATTTCTGATCAGATCTTTTTCTTGGGGTGATTGGTGACTGAACCATTTCACCAGAAGGTTCTGCAAGCTTATCCTTAATTCTGTATTGTTTGTAGAAGGCGACGATGACTTCTGAGAAGGAGATGAAGACTGTGCTAAGGACAGGGCATTGTGCTGTGCTGGAGCTTTACTGGCTCTTTCCTCCCACTTTGTTCCTTACTAATCACAATGGCTTCCTACAGCACATTTATCAGCACAGGCCACTGCCCGTAAACAAGAGAGTTCTTGTCCTTTCCGAAAACCAGAAGTACAATGTTATCTTTCCTCTTTTCCACAGAAGAAAGCCATTAGGAAATTCCTTGGTTTAGTTTGTCCCTCCTCATTCCTGGATAATGTTGGAGCCATTGTAAAAAGATGAGGTTTATGCTTCCTTCTGAAGGTGGCAAACTCATTGGTGCTTTGGATTGATGAGCTGGATGTGCCCTGATGTGTTGCATCCTGCAAGAGGAGTATTCTGGACTGCTTCAGGGCTTGGTATTCCACAAATAATTTTGCTGGTCTGAGAACTGAATACTTGTTATTTTTCTTGGTGCAACACAGGAAGCAGAGACCTGAATGTTAACATTTGTGAAACATAATTTGGGGAGTCAGTTCATGGCAGTGGTAATGATGTACTTGCACTAGGTCATAAATTCCTATGTGGGAATAACTCAAGAAGGGGACCTCAAAGATTTGGCTTTGTAAAGTGAAATGCAGGTCCTAGAGAAGGATCCTCCAGTAGTTCTCTGTTTCTCCATCTGCCATAGCCAGAAGACAAGGAGGAACCCCTGGCTGAAATTGTCCTGCCACAGTTGAGGGAGAATACTTAGGCTGTGGGTAGTGTCAGGGATGTCAGCGGCAGGAGAGTCACTTCTCTTGCTCGTTCCTGTTTCCACCACTTTGGTGTGGTTTTGCCCTGCCCAGATGCCCCCCAGGGAATGGTGCTTTGGAGTCTGCTGATAGACATGTGCTGAACTCTGCCACTTGAATGCAGGATGCTTTGCAGTTCCCCTGATAGATCTGAAAAGTTCAAGCTTCCCTCTCAGTTAGGCACGTATTAATACTGTGCACATGCAGAAACTCGACAGACAGATAAAAGATTTTACCTCTCGCGAGTCACAGATTAACAACCAAACTATCCTCACTTACAGAAGTCTTCCCCTGGGGTCAAAAGAACCATTTGTGTTAGCAAGAGAAGCAAGACCTCCCAAGATGTGCCAAAATGATCCTGAAATGAAATTGCTCCGCTCTTCCCGGGAGGGCCTACAGCATCTCACAGGGTCAGCGCCATAAATTGTATGTTCTTCGGGCAAGGACCTTGCCCTACTATTTGTCTGGGAAGCACGTGTTCCATGCTCCCTACCGCAAAGAATAAATAGCCACTTCAGCTGCTGGCTGGGCTTGGGCTTGTGAGTCAATTTTCCCTCCTGATTCATTTCTTGTTCCAAGATACCAGCAATGCAGTTTTGCTGGAGTATGTCAGCGACAGTGTTAGCCCCCTGCTCTTCCCTTGCTCATGGTAAGGCAACTGTCATCTCCTGTCTGCAGCATACTTTACAGCACTGAGGAAGAATATTAATGAGATTTCCAAAAGGCTTGCTGCCACTTTTGGTGGAAAGGTTTCCTACAGTGGATGTGTAGCAAAACTCCCAGGAGACAGAGAAAACCCTCCCACTGAGAAGAGCTGGTGTCATCCCATTTCATTGTCTCTGTGTCACTGCAACACCCCTGTGACTGTGACATGCTGCTCTGTGCTGTTCCTTGTGCTGCTCAATGTAATTTCTTTGGTTGAACATCTTCATTTTAGAATTATTGACTAGTTTCCCTGTGCCTAATTGTTGACTGCAGTTTGAATAATAAATCTCCTTCCTGTTCAGGGTCAGCTAGACTTTTGCTTTTACCATTTGATTTTGCATCACATTTAAAAAAACCCCAACATTATATGCTGGTTTTCTATGCATGTTAAGGGCTCAGGATCACAGCAGTGCATGTGACAAGGAAGCCAGAAATACACCTCGTCAGTGACTAACAAACACACTTAGTCCAGCAGTCGAGAAAAGAAGGTTGATGTAGAGAAGCCCAATGTCAGGCGATGAAGCCTGAAGTATACTAGATGTGTTTCTTCTGGGGGAGGTGGCAGAGAGTCTGTTTACTGCAAAATTGCTAGGAGTGCCTTTTGAAAAGCAGTGGGCTGTGGTTTCTTAGCTGTGTCTCACTTGCTTCCATTGCGCTTAAGCCTGTTCTGGGAGGTCCTGAAGTGTGGCCAACTCCTGCCCTTCTCTGGTGGGACACTCTATGCTCCCACTGCCCCTTGCCAGGGGACACCCTCCTCTCCATGAGCAGCTCTGGCAGAGTGCAGCTCTGCAAGAGGCACCTTGTCCGGGCGTGCCTGGTGTCAGTGACAGCTGCCTTTTTCAGGTCTGCTCCTGAGCAGGGCTGCTTTCTAAATTAAGAGGTAAAGTGCAAAGAAAGAAGGCTTTTAAAGTAAAAAACACCCATGATGTTAATCTTTGAAGAGCTCCCATTAGATGCTCAATCCAACCACTGCATTTGCAGATCTTGACCTTTGTTATTTTTATCTTCTTTGGGTTTAGGAAGACAACTCTTAAATGGAATTAGGACTCTGTGAGCTGGCTTGTAAGCAGATGCTCATCCACTTGACCAACAGATTGCAATACCTTTTATTGCTTATTCATGCATCATATATATATTTATATTTATACAGTTGAACAAGTGTAATACTTTAGAAAGTTTGATTAATATATTGACTGCATCATCCAGACATAACTTTTAATATGGAACAGTGATATTGCTTGGTGTATTCAAATAATAAATCCCTAACTACTGCATAAGCTACACTGAATTTTTGTTTCATTTTGCTTTTAGATTGAAACCAGAAAGCTAATGTACATGAGTTGGCCTGTTCTGAATCTTTGTCATCTTAGACAGCCCTGCTTATTGCCAGCTTATTTCACAGAGATCTATTTCAAATCAACTCATAAATTATTAATAGTACATGTGTAGGTCAGAGAGACGCTAACCCTGACAATCACACCCTAATATTCTCTCTTTAGCATCAGAAATAAGAAAGGAGATGTGAATAATCAATATTCAACAACCATAGTATATCTCATACAGATATGGTATATGCACTTAGGAAAAAAAAAAAAACCACACATCTTTGCAAAACCTGTCAGGCTGGCATTAATCTTGCATGATGAATAATGTGGCAATCTATGAATTTTTAACACCTTTAAAATGATAAAATTGCGGGATGTGATATCCAAAAGTAAATTTGCTCAAATTGGAGAATATTTTTGATCAAATGGAGATATTGAATAATGTGTAGAAAAATATTTAAACATCAATTTAAATTGCACAGCAGGCAAGACAGTTTGTACGGGTTTGTGACTGGGAGCAGCTTTCCATCACAAATAATTTGCCTGCAGATTTAATTATAACTCAAAGCTTAACCAGTAACTCTTCTGAGAAGAGCCCTAACTCTGGAGGCCCTGAACACTTCCCGGGGCTGTCTGGCAGCTCTCACCCCCCAGCAATTGCTGGCAAAGGAAGGGCCACATGGTTTCTTGCTTTGCCTGGCTCCTGCTGTGCCACCCAAACCAATGTAGGATGATTCCAGAGAGGATGTAACACAGTGGCAGAAAGGAGCAGAAGCAGAATTTCACCTTTTATTCACAACAGGGCTGAATCCAGGAGGTGTTGTGCACACTGGGCTCTTGGCTACCTTTGGACACTGCCAGCCCTCCTCAGTAAGCAGGATCAGGCTCTTGCTCAGCTGATAGTGCTTGGTGATAGAGAGCAAGTTTAGGCTTCCAGTCTGGAAAAAGATGAACCACTAATACAGAGGAAATAACGGGATGGATGCTGTCTTACCTGAAGTTCAGTAGAAATTTGTTGTTGACATTCATGGGAACAGGATCAGGCTTTACATTTGAAGCTGACTTGCTCTGAGATTGCCTGACAAACAGAAAACCAAAATGCTTCATTTAGAAGCTGTCAAAAAGTAATTACTAACCTTTTATACTTATTAAAATTACTATATGTGTTCCTGTAAAGGGACTAGAGAGCAGCTGGACATTTTAATTTTCACTCTATGCAAAATAAAAATGACACTCAAGAACTTTACCTATTTTTTTAAATCCTTCTAATGAAAGCATTTTATTTTATTTCATTTTTATTGAATGGAAAATAAAATGTGTTTGTTTCTCCAGATTTGAGGAGAATTAACATGTATCTGATTGTTAATATTTGATCCTTCTTTAATTATTTATGGTATCAAGGAATGAATCTGTCAAGTAAATAATGAAATGCGTACATGCAGCATATGTAATTAGGTTAGGTGCATAAATCCAAAGTGTTCACTTTACAGTTGTCAGTGCAAAATTTATTAATAATGAGAAATGCTAAGTGAAGAAAATTCCTAACAGTCTACTCATTAGTGTAGGTTAGAGCAGTTGCTGAAAAAGGAAGTTATCTTTCCTCTCTTATTGCATTTTATCATTTCTGAATGTTAGTAAATCATTATATATTTTCCTTATCTCTGCTGTAAACATGTAATAAGAGCAGTCTTTAAGATGTGCTGGAAAGGTGCACTTTGTCATCACTCTGCAAACAGACAGCTATCAAAGTAGAGGGGTTTTGCATCTTTTTGTAATTTAAAGCCAATGTTATACCCCAGTCTTGCTTTCCTTAGGACACAGGAGGTCATATATGTTTGAAAGGGATGAACTGCACTACACTTCTCTCCTATTTTAGGACAGAGGGTGATGAATGAATGCTTATACACAAGTGCAAATATGACTGCGTTTGTCAGGGTGGTAGGACAGGCAGCACAAAATGGTGGGTGATGCAGCGTGTGTTGGCTTGTGTTGTGTGTCATCTGCATTAGCAGAAGTCACACAGCCACAATCTTCACACAATGCATGTCTGCCTATTACACACATGTAGTAAAAAAGCTCAGCTTTTAGAGGTCCAAGTTTGTAGCCTGGTGTTAACAACCATGAGACCGTCTATTTTGAGTGGAGTGGGCCATGGGTGATTTGGTCCACATAGTCATAAACCTTAATGCCAAGGGCGGTGACCTGAGCAGGGAGCTGTGTGGCTGTGCCTGGACCCCTGAGTATATGAGCCAAACTAATAGGCTTTAACAATGGGACTATGGCCCATGTCACTATTACCACTCCTTTGCCTTAGCTTGCTATCAAGTTGTTTCTGCTTTTTGCAGATAAAGGGAAAAATGGTTCTAGTTAATAAAAAACCAAACAAAATTAATCTGCGAGTTTATTCCTTCTGGGGTCTGAAAAAAATGTCTGAGAGAGATGAAACACCTGTTTGAGACAGAGAACTGTCATTGTGGGACCACAAAGAACATTTCTCAATCCCAAAAGGCATTTTTCAGAGCTCCCTCTCTGAAAGAAGATTTGATTGCCAAATGTATATTTAAAACAATATTTCAATATCATTCTGAAGCTTATCATTATCATAAGTACTTCATGGGCTAATTCCCTATATCCAAGGATAGGCATTCACCCCAGCTCACTTTTGCTGTGGAAAATTAGATATCTATTCTGAATTAGTCATCTGGGTTCCCTCCACACTCATTGAGATTCATCACAGCCTGAAACTGGTGCTTGAGGCTAAGCCCAAGATACAGGAGGTGAATCACTCTCTGGAGACACCATCTCTCTTCTTGGGCTGCAGAAGGCTGATACTGGAAACTGAACTTTTAGGCTGCTAAATGAGATGAGCTGAATCCCACACTATACATCTGTGCTGCATGTGCTTCTACCCAGGATCTTAGAGGGAAGGTCATCACACAATGACCCTAAGGTAGCTGAAGCTCTTGGAGACTGACCATGCTCCCACAGCAAAGTGCTTATGCTGGCTGTGCCTTATTTCTCCAAAACATTAAAATAAAGAGGACTGTATTTGCTGATCAGCAGAGGCTGAACTAAGTCTGGGCTGTCACTGAAAGCCCCCAGCCTGAAGCTGCATAACTGTATACCCATATCTCTCACTTCTGCTGGCCTCAGCATCCACACAGCACAGCGGGCAGCTGCTTTGAGAGCTGATTTGGCTGAGCACAAGTCTTTGGGAGGTGTCGCAGGGTAACTTTTCATTTTTAGAGATCTAGCTGACCATGCAGCCGCACAGTACTCGTGCTGGCACAAGGGAGAAAGAAGATGGGAAGGCAGCAGTTGCCAGCATTGTGAAGTGGCAGGGTTACTACTGCTGGTAGCGATGCAAAATTAAACGGATTGTGAAATTGAACCCTGAGCAAAAGGATGCTGACAGCCATTCGTTAAATTTTGTATCACGCTGTTAGATTTTAATCACAACATTTTGGATCAGAATCACAAATCCTCTTATCTGCCGTAAGAGCTTCTTTCAAGCTTAACATTTTTATGCCCCATATAGGATGCAACAATATTCATCTCTGCTAGTCAAGCTTAGAAATGCATTAAACTGTCCAACCAGAAAATCAGGAACAGGCATTTAGTGATGCAAAATGGTCATTCTGCAACCTAATGCCTAAGGGACAGATCAGTCATCACAGACTCCCACTTCTGCCTGAAAAGACCAATTAGGTGACTCTGCCTATTCAACTATCAATGCAGGATTGCTCCCAATAGGATATTCCCCTGTGCTTTACCCAGTCTAATTTTAAATTACTCAAGTGCCAAGACTCCTATCACTTCCCTGGGGTGACCATTACACAATTGAAGACCTCACTGTGAGGAAATGTTTCCTGATATTCTGTCACAATTTTCCTATGCTCAAACTCATCCCTTTTTACCTAGTTACACATTCTTGAACAACTCTACATTCTCTCATAGCCATGTCATTGCAAAACATAAAGAGAGCTAGCATCATGCCCCACCCCCCCCCCCCCCCCCCCCCCCCCTCTTCTTTTTTTTTTTTTGAATGATAATTCCTAGGCAGGAAACACATAAAGGAAAAAATCAATTATTTCAACCACTAGTATCATTACTGGCGATGTTCCAGTGCTGAGGTGCTCTGATCATTCAGCACTGAACAAAGTTGCTCCACAAAGAGTTTTCTGCACACATTCTTTGAGGAAGGATGATGAAGGCTGAACAAAGGGAAGTCTAGGAAAAAAAACGCACCAACTTTAGGTGTTATGTGTAAAGAGGAGTTTGCTGCTCATATATGAGAGTCCCCTAACAACAAATAATTAGGATAAAATTCCTCACAAGAAGACCTTAAGGCTTACTCCATATTTTGAGGTTTTTGTAGGTAGGTAAATGCCAGAGCCCAGTGGGTTGTGACTGGTTCAGGCAAGAGGCAGCAGAACTATGCTGCAGCCCAGTGCTCTCAGGCACTCTCAGGTGCCCTTGCTTCAGGGAATAAGGCTTGAGTATATCTTGGATATCAGGAAAAGACTTGTCTCCAAACATCTTGGGTAAATGAATGACAGACCTCCTCTTCAACAGTCTCTTCATGCTCGGTAAAGGGGCAATAATATTATATTGTATTCCTGCTCCTTTCATCTGAATCAATGCCATTCTGAATTTTGGGTGGATTCAGGATGAGCTTTCACAAAGTCGTTGCAAGACCTTTCAGCTGCTTTAGGTAGGATTTCTTTTTGAATTTTTCCCCCACACAGTGAGTGTTGCATAGTCACACCATTCATCTGTTTTATCAGACAAGCAGAACTGTGAGTCTGGTATCTTTTAAAAAAAGATACAGTTCTCTGATTAACTGAAGAGTAATAGCATGAAATTCTGGTCTCCAATAAGTAACATATTGATGCTTATGTCTAATTTAATCAGCATCAGGGGGGACAGGGGTGCCTATTCCTTCACCATCAGTTATACAGCAGTTCAAGGTGATAAATCCTATCTGCAGAATGATATTCTGTCGACATTTCTATAATATTAATTAGATCACTGTGTCAGGCTGTAGGAAATTTGCTTAACATTCATTAGAAATTTCTTGTAGATAGATAGGCATCCCTCCCTCCTTCTTCCCCTGCTTTCTTTCTTCTGTGATTGACAGATGAGGTCAAGCTGGAGACAGCCCCCCTTCTCTCCCCACGCCTGAAGAGCCAGGTCACTGGACTCCATAATGCATGGGGAGTGGGAGGGTAGGATTATGCTTTGAAGAGATATCCTATTAAATTGGACAAAAGCTCGTCTGCCTCCAGGCTCCATTGCCAGGTCTTTTCAGCCTGCAGCCAGCAAGAAGAACGCAGGCGAGTGTACAACGCAAAAGCCATTTGCATTACCCTGCAGTCATTTTTATATGTGTAGGTAATGAAGTTGTCAGTGGAGCCTCGAGTGTGGCAGAGCCTGATATTCAAATAGACCTGCCAGCTCTCCCCCCTCCTTGCCACCGCCCTCTGCTCCCCGCTCTCCCCCCATCCCCACAGCTGATCTACTGACTCCCTGGATTACTGCTTCGCTGGCTCCCCGGCTCCAACTGTGCTTGCACTCTCACCCCTGTCAAGAGCTTTTGTTTCCAAGTCAGGGAACAGGCAGCTTCAGCTGCCTGCACACTGCTGCCCGCACTCCCGCGCTGGCCTGCACACACCTTGCTGCCTGCACACATGGAGTGTCACGGGCTGGCTGGTGATGAGTGGCAAGTGCCCTGGACAGTCGTGCCATGGCCCTGCCTGCACCAAACCTGCAGCAGCAGTACTGCCGACTTTACAGGGAAAGCTCCCCAAGGCACCACATTAATCCCAACTTGAGCATCGGGGACATTTTGTTGCGGTCAAACAGAAAAGAAAGGTTTCCCAGGTCAGTAGATTCTCTAAGTGAGGTGTCATGTTCATGGTTGGCATGCCTATGGTGTGGTTTTGCTGTGGAATGGCAGAGCACGATGCAAATTGTGCTTGCAGCTGAAAGAGAGGCAGCAACCAAGTGGTACACAGCACTTGTATTCGAAGTGTCGAAGGGGTTTGGCAAGGGACCTTGCAGGCATAGCTTGTCCTCATAAAAGAAATCACAGGATCATAAATAAAAAAGCAGTCAAAACTGGCTTTGGTAAATTTTTCGTCTATTTGGGGGAGAAAAAAATTCAAAATTTCCTTGTGGCAAGGCTGCCTGGTAAGCAAAAGGCTTGAATCAACCCCATTAGCCTTGGAAACTAGCTTTCACTAAATATGGGGCTGGGCTGTCAGCTGGTGTTAATTGGCACAAACCTACTGAAGTCAATGGAATGACAGTGATTTATACCAGGATGAAGGCTTGGGGGATGGATACTTAAAAGGAAGGTTTCCTTTTCTCTGCCTTCAGTAACTGGACCCACTTGTGGTCACAAGCCTGCAGGAGTAGATTGTAGCTTCTAGGCTGGATGGAGAGATGTCACTAGGTGGATATGCGTCTGCAGGTTGTCAAACATACACTGCAAAACTGAAGACCATTTGAAAAAATTCATCACCCTGGTAAATATTTAGCTGCCTCAATAGTCTCATTTTTGGATCAGCAGCTCATTCATTATTTGCAGAAAACGATACTTTCTGTGCTCTTATGAAAATGATCAATGATCCTTTAGCACAGAAGGCCCTTGGGATTAATTTATTTTGTAAGCAGTGTACTAAAAAGTCTCGTTCAAGCATTTTTTAAAAACTTACAGGAGGGTCAAACCCACAAAGGTTTCAGCAGCAGCATTTTTTGGCCTTTGTTCTTACAATGAGATTTTGAACAATTCTCTAGAATCCCAGCATGCTACAAATTTTCATGGCATGATACATCATTGTGCCACTGGAATTCATATGCCTTCAGGAACTCCTTTTTGAGCAAACCGATATTTAAGAAAGTGAACTTTATGTTTACAGTACAACAATTAGCCTACAAGTATGTCCTGTATACAGGGCTACTCTAAGTGCACCAACCTGCAGATTAAAGGCTCCCTGAATATAAATTGGCATGATGCACTGTAAATGATTCACAAATGGAGGAGTCCCTAAGTGTGCATTGACTCGCTACGCCATAACGTCTCCTACAGAGATTTTACAGCATCATATGCCAATGATCCGTGGATTAAGGACTCCCTAAGTGCACATTGACACGATAGACTGGAGCTGTTTTGGTCTATCGTGTCAATGATCCGGTGATAATGACAGTGTCTTGTGCAGATCCACTGAGACCAGAGTTGTTGTGGTTCCTAATGGAAAAGCCAAAATTGTCCCACTTAAGTCATCTTGAGTATCTTGGGTACTACAGGAACATGGACAATGTTTTCACAATGTTCTCCTCCTTCACATCAATTGAGGACTGTCTTCAGCAGTGCAGTTCTGTAGTCTGGGTGACTTCTCTGTATGTACATGCATATATGGGTTCACAGAAAAAACCGTGGACAAGGGCACTTTTATGCATTATATAGGCGTATTTCTTTCTTCATAGAGGAGGATTCTCACACTAAGATTTTGTCATCGTCATTGAGGATAGCAAGGCTCAAACTGAGGGAGAGTCATCCTAGATACAGATCAGCTTCCTATGCAAAAGAGCAAAGCTCTCCCTGCTACAGAGCAGGATGGGGAGATAAAATGAAGACCCAAACTATAATAATGCCTAGTTATTCTGTTACTTGCTTCTCAGAAAATTCCTCTCTAACAGTTGTAAACCCTCTCTTGAATAAAGGGGAAAATTGGGATGTAACAAGTTTAATTTGGTAAACCTGTGACCACAGTGCAACTGGGACCATAATACAGGCTTTTCAAATATGTCTCAAACCCAACATGATGGTTTAACAGGTTGCATAGTCCTTGTGCCATATCTGTGGAGACTATGCATGAGAAGACAGGAAGGCCTTCTGAGACAAGTAAGAAGAGAGCATTAGCAAGTGTTCATCATGCAGAAATTGTCCGGCATTTGCAGCACCTCTCTCACCTTCAGTTACTCAAGCTTTAGAACTGCTAAGGCAGAGGAAAAGTTAAGTTGACAAAAAATCAGGTTGCAAATGCAACAGCAGGAGAGGCAGAGACAAAAACATTTAAAAAAAAAAAAAGCCCAAACCAACCAACCAAACCAAAAGCAATAGACTGACGGTAGCAAAACATTGTCTCAGGGTCATGATTCTCTATCTGCTCCACCTGGCTGGTTCTACATGATCCCATTCAAACAGCAGAACTCCCGACCGTGCAGGTGAAAGTACCCAGTTGTCTAAGAAGCCACATTTTGTGTCGGGAATTTCTCTTCTGAACTTGCTAAAGCAGATATTTCAAAGAAGATTCCTGAGTTGGTTTTGCATTTTAAATCTTGGAGTTGTTTCTTCTCCAGAAGAAGGAATGACACAGATGACTGATGTAAAAGGCCAGAATAAACACTGTGCATTTGATGGAATCATGAAGACAAAATGGAAAAGGACAATTGCCACAGTGAGTGCTGTTTCTGTAGAAGGTAACATGGGCACACTTATGGAAAGTTTCAATGGAAGAGCAATTGCCAAGTATAGAGCATTTGTGGTATTAATGCACTAAAAGTGGGCCAGATAATTTTTACCATTTACAGGTAGATCTGTCTTTAGTGTTAGAAAACATGTTTGGGAGCTTGATCATTTTAATAAATAAAGGTGATATTGAGGTTCCAGGAGATGATTACAAAAAAGAAAATAAAAAATTTTAAATATACAATTAAAATTGGAGTCCCATCAACCTCCACAGAGCTGTCTCAGAAGAAACTCATAATACTCTGAATACATTTAATTGAAAAGGAGAGCAAGACTTTGACTGTGGTTACAATTTAGATTAATACCTTATACATTGACAACTGGGTCCTCTGCTGAAAGGCTGCTTAAAAGTACAATATATTGGCTTTTCACATCCACTGATGTACTATTTTCTGAAATGTTTAAATTCCTTGACTCCTGACAGTCAAGTAAAGGTACATACTAAGAATATTAATAGTATTTCCACCTTCTGCATAATTTTACCTTCAGAGGAAGCAGTCTGGCCTCATTTTATCATCAGAGGTAAAATACATACTACTGAGAAAACTAGAAAAAAAACTTTAAGAGAACTGAGAAAGGTCCAGATATCATCACTGATGTTTGATAGTTTAAATCTAAAATAGCTTCCAGTGTTTATAATCCTGAAATTACAAATTTAATTAATGTTACCATTTTATTGGAAGTTATCACTTTATTTATAGTACACATACAACCACTTTAATCATATTTAAGAGGATGAATCATTTTATTTCCTAATGCGTGAGGTAAAATTTCCCTCTTCCCAGAATATCACTAGATGATTTTCAAGTGACCTACTCCAGTCTCCCCATTCCTAGAAGTTCCCTCTCAATGAAGGTCTGACAATTTTTCATGACAGCTGTGGAGATTTTGAGTAACAGAAATTATGGCAAATGTTCATCATGCTAATGGTTCATTTCAAGAAATACAGAACAGAAAAGATTGTAAGCAGTTGTACAACCAGCTTCTCTCTCTGCTACAGAAAGTCAACTGGCAGATGGTATCTAGCACAAGGCAGTTACAATGGGGATCCCTGCTTGGACAGCAACGTACAGACACAGCAGGAAATCAGGGTATTGAGTGACCTGTTTTGAGCTGCAGGCTGGCACTCATCACAGTTTGCAGAAGGCAGAAGCAAAGGGAACACTTCAAAAAGTAGTACAGGGAATGCAGAAAAATTGGAAAAATTGGAAAAACTGGGAAATGCTCTTCACAACATGTATCTTTGACTGCTTTGCAGTCTACCACCACACAGATGCTTAGGAAGACCATCTCAGCTGATGATTATGCTGATGTTCAGGGTTTCCAAATACCAGGGTGATGTCCTTGTTGCATCTAAGGAGAAACCATGGAACCTGATTCTAGGTGAGACCATAAATTTCGTTATTATTCATGCAAACACCCCTAGCACACCCTGTATTCACCCATCTTGATAATTATAGAGACTTCTTCTGCTCAAGAACTTTTCTTCCACAAATCTTAGCGCCAGTTTTAGCCACCCTTCCTCTTCACTCCTTTGTTCATAAACATGTGCATTGTGAAATTGCAGTACCGAAAAGAAAAAAATAAAGTAACTATATAATTGTTTGATAAGCCCACCAGAATGAGCCTCTTGCATGTCTTGCTCTGAAGCACTTTTGCCAGTTCCTGGTGTATATAGAAACGAACTAAAACTCTCACTCAGGCTGACTGAAGTGCAAAGAGTCACTATTGTTATGTTCAGTGGGGCTGGGGTAAAGCACAACAAATGGTACCTGTTTCTGTAGAGAAAGATGAAGAGTGTAGGCAGCAGGAAGACACAGTTCTGAATTTCTATTTCCTCCCCAGGCATACAAATGTTCTAATTTTTGTAGCTGTGGAAAGTTAACTCCGCTATGTGTACCTGAACAAGTAATATCACAAGTAGTGCAGGATAAAACAGTCAGAGCTGACCACACTCTTTATGTTCTTTGGGGTTTTACTTGAGATGTACTCTAGCCTGACCCCGAGGACTGAGCACCTATTAACAAGTGTATCAGGTACTTTCCTCCAAAATTAATTCAGTGCTCCAAGACAGTTTTGCAGCATGACCCGATATGAAGGAAACGAGGACAGTCAAGAGATTTTCGCTTTTGCTTCTACAGGCTCCTGCTACAACCTAAAACACTGCCATCAATGAGGCCTGTGTCATTCAGCCCTCTTCCAGCTGAATCAGCATGAGCTCCATGATTTTATCTCAGTATAGCGCACAGTCTGTACTGCTTAGCACAGCCCTCAGCTATTACTGCTCAAAGAATACCAGCAACTGCTAACCACCCGCTCTGCACACCTGGGTGCCCGATACACTAGCAAACTCCTCTGGGTTATGGCATCCCCTAGTACCGATTTGCTTTCCATATCAATCTGCCCTGGTCTTTGGCTTCTGCCATCATCCACAGAGTTTTTTCTTAGCTAGAGGTCTATGAATGCACACACACAGACACAGGCACGCACGTGCATGCACACACACACACACACACACACACACACACACACAGAGTATTACAGCAAAATCCTCTTTTTTTGAAAATGTTCCATGCAGAGATGCTCAGTATGCTTTTAGTAGCACCACTTACTGTCTGAACAGGGCTGAATCTGTCCTCGTCAGTAGCTGTAGGATACACTGGGGACAGCCACTACCTATCTCCTGCTGAGGTTGCTCCTAGATATACTGCATGCTTCAGCCAGTTTGGGGAGAATACTGCTTTTCCTTGCAATATCAATGGGAAATTATGCAAAAGTGTAAAACCTAACATGGATCTGATGCATCTCATAAAGAAGCTGAAAGGCCAGAAGAAGACAACTTGTATTATCTCTCCTTTTTGAGAAACCTAGCCAATGCCATTTACTACTGTGATCAAAATCATGCTGCAAATTAGAGCCCTGGCTCTCAGTTGTTAAAGAATAAAAGAAAAAGGCCACAGTCCTGATATATGTGGAAGAATGCAAAGTCCAAGTAGGAAATAGATGGAGAAATAAAGGGAAAAGGTAAAGGAAAAGTTCTGTGTTGATTTCAGTTTGGCAATCAGGATCTAAGTGGATCTGAGAGAGTCAGGTCAGGGAAGGATCAGAGACTCATTTTTCGTCAGAAGTGAGAAAGGGAAAAGGGACATGATTGGGCATTAAAGAATGAATACAAGAAATACATCTGTGTCTCATTTAAGGGGTTTATTTCCTCAGGTGGTAAGACCCACTTTTCAGTGGCTATCTGGAGAGAAGAGCTCTCTGTGGACTGGGAACACCTTCTGACACACTCAAGGATAAAGCTGTAGGAGATGCATACGAAGACGGGTGGGGTGAAACTCAGTTGTGTATACACAGTTGTCTCATTCCACTGGAGATGTCCTTAGCCACTTCAGGGGTCTGTTCAGGCTGGATGGGCTGACACAGGAGCTGTGGGAGACCTGTGCCCATCTATAGTGGCAGCTCAGGCTATCCCAGCTGCCCAAGGCCATCTCAGGTGACATCAGCCCCTTATCTGCATAACAGAACCAATCTCATAAAAGAATGCCATGTTGCAAAACTGGTGGTCTGCATGTGCAATTTATAGCTGTCCTAAGAGTCTTTAATTCCTGTACACAAGCCGGAGATAAATATACCCTGAAAAATACCCTTTTTTTTTTAACTTCCAAATTTTGACCTTTGTGCCCTTAGTATTTAATTCTGAGATGAAATGAACATGACTTCTTTATACAGATGAAAGCTAAACTGAACTTTTTCCGTATGAAAGATCTTTCAAACATTAGCTGAATAATTTTTGTCCATTTGACCATCTGAGTAATTACTTTAGAATGTCCTCTCCTGTACTGCTTTGCTAGCAGTCAGACCTCTGTAATAAATATCATGTTCAAAATGTATTTTAGAAGAAAGGTATATAATCCTATTAATGGATTTCTTTAAATTCTTTATATGTGTTTTGCAATGAAATAAGCATATCTGTAGCAATATCTAAAGTTCTGTTTCAGGATTTATGCACTCTTAATGGATGGAGATTATTTCTTTGGGTAATGTAAATATCCCAAAGATTTAATGAAGCCATAAAAACATTCATTAGACTTCTGTAATTAGAATTATAGTTATGAAAGCTTCAGAGTGCTAAACATACCTGCAGTATTTAATTGTTTCAAATTTTTAGTAAACAGCCTTAATCTGGGGAAGGAAATCAGAGCTGTGGAGGTGGAATTTACCTCCAAAGTGGTGAGAGGGCTCAATTCCTCTCAAACTGGGAAAATAACCCGTGAAACTACATTTATGGAAACCAGTTCCTCCAGGCCACCTGCAGCCTTCCAAGATCCTCTCTTTGGAGGCTGCTGTGGAGCTTGCCTCAATTAATGTCATCTCCAGCTTGCAACAAAGGCTTGCACAGATCCCTCGTTTCTCAGGATGATGTTTCCTTGTTGTTGGATGAGGACCACGGTTATATTTCAGAAATCGCTCAGAGGCCTTGCACAATGATATATGTGAATGTTGGGGCTGAATCTGACCCTAACTTCTCACTGTAAGTGGAGTAATTCTTTAATGAATGTTGCAAGCCAAGTAATTTATCTGATTCTGAGTTTGTTCAGACCACTTTGCTCCCAAGCAAATGTTTTCTCTGTTTTCTATGCAAAGACCAACAATGACACAGAGCCCAGGGATGACATCTCGGAATCCAATCAGAAAACCTGCATAAAGATGAAAGGTCTTACCAACAAGAAGTGAGCTTGCTAAACTACACCTTTCAATGAATTCAGACAAAACTGAAAAATGTTGTTGATATCAGATCCTTAGGCTGATTACTGAAGCGTTCGATTTTTCAGCATGTCAATTCATCACTGTCTACCTGGTTATATTTAACACTTTCTCCTGTTTCCATCCTGCCTGCTGAGATAGGCAATCTCTGTCACACGGTATCTGCTTCACCAGAAGGTCAATAGACCATTGTGGAGGCCCATGAGCCCTGTTCCCAAGTCACCTTGATTCTCTCTACGATATTGCTGACAGCAGGTGGACCTTCCGTGTCTCATGGCATCTAAAATATTAATGAGATTAGAGCTTCCATCCTTCAAACAGTTCAGTGCTTCCTTTTCAGTGCTTTGCAATTTTGCATCCAGTCCATGGAATGCAAAACCTCGGTAGTGATGGTTGCTGTCCTGTGCTGGTATTGCCCAAACGTTCCATTGGTTACACTGGTGTTCATTTTGCTTGAGAAAGTGCCACTTTGCATTTTATGCTAGCCATAGGTTCAAAATTTTTGTGGAAGATAGTAAGCTTTGGATAACTTAGACTTGGCTCTACATAGAGAGTTTATGTTTTGTTACAGCTTATCAGATATGGCCAAATTACACAAAATATATATATGGAAACGGTGGCTCACAACTTCTATGTACACTAACCCGCTTTTGGGGTTACTTGGGACAAGTTCTTAGGCTTCCCTAACTCAAGCCTCTAGGAGACTACCTGTGGTACCACTGCTGTGGTGTGGGACTGATGAGGATTAAACAACCTTCTCCTCTGCTATTTCACTGTCAGTGAGGGGACAGAGAAGGGGCACAACCTGTTAGGTTGCCTCCCTCTTTCTGTCAGATTGTCATTATATACCTGAATCCTGGTTGCATATATGTGCACATATGCTCATATACAGACTTGAAGATCAACTTATAAATCAGTCATTGACTGATTAAAAGACATTTATTGTTGGAACTTGCTGATAGTTTAGTAGAAAGTAGCTTCACTGGTTTCCTGGACAGGGTTTACTTTTCCATTGTGAGTCCTAAACCAAACTTTGGATCTGGATCATTCTGGATGTCAGGGAAATCACTTTTTTATATTTGGCTTCTCCCCTTTGTAAAATGATAATCACACAACTTGCATAGCTTTGTAAAAAGCTTTGAGATCTATGGGCAAGACTAAGCATAGGTATTCTAAGCATGATTTATTTCCTTGCCGGGCCTATCCCTAAGTGGCTCATTGAAGAAACAACATTTATAAATATGCATAGCTTCCTGGTATAGAATTTTTCCTATTCTTTTCAGAATATACAGGCTAAGATGTTATTACTCACTTTTCCATTTTTAGAATCAACAATTAAATTGCACTGCGCTGCTGTGTTGTAGCAATTAAAATAACTACTGTCTATTTGGCAGTCCTTTAATGGGAAATGAAATTCACTTTTAGGCATATATCATGGTAATACATATATCATATGGTATATAACTTAGATCATTTTGGAGCACAGTAGCAGTATTAGTTCTTATTCCCCACCTAATCATCATTACAAGCATCAATTTTGTTAATTAAGAATTTTAAGCCCTGTGAATTTATAGTACGATTATGTTTTGCTTCATAAGTAGGTCTTTACCCCTCTACAACTATCAATGAAATGTCCACTTCTATTATTTTCTGCTGGTTTCAAAGGCTCATGAAATTTTGGATGAAGATTTACCCTTTTGTCTAAGATTTACTCACTGTGTGTCAGCTGTTTGTCGGCAAAATATAACAGTGAAGACTTTTGACTTAAATCTTTTTTTTTTTTTTTTAAGAAAAGCCAATTCATCAGGTAGGAAAGACTGCTGCTCGCACTCTCAAGTCCTGCCAAAGACAAATGGCTGTAAAAATTTAAAATCAATCATTAACAGATTAGCTGTTGGTCCAAAGTAAATAGCAATCAGCTTATTAGGCATCAGGCAGAGTGAGATAAAGGGGAAGAGTTATTGAAAATGAGGATGTTTGCTGGGGCTGTGCTGATGGAGCAGAACAGGGAAAGGCTGTTTCTTTGTTGCTCTAATTACAAATGGAAAATAACCTACACTGCTGAACAAGTTGAGCTCCCTAGCTGAATTGAATGGAGCATAGTTCTTATGTTCTACGTCATGGCTTGATTTATCTTGATTATCAGTATTTCACGCTATTTCTTCCCTCCTCAAAAGGCCCTGCTTGGCATTCTCTTATACTGAAGCAAATGCAATTTTTGGTTCTGCAAAGAATGGGGCGTTGAAGGGAGAGTTGCCACAGGAGAAATGCCCTTCTCATCCAAAAATATAATTTCCATACAGGAAATTCCTCTCATATGATGGAATTTTGTTCTCAACAGGGTTTCATTATGGTTAAGCTGCAGATTGCTCATGACTAAATCACAGCCAGCTTTGTGCCATGGTTGTATTTTAACACAGAGAAATTCTGCAGAGCAGAAAAATTCAGAATACGGCAGATGTTGCAAGAGGAAATGGGGAGGGAGAAGGAGTAGGGGGTCAAAAAGGCTGAGAAAACAGAAACAACACAAGTTGGGTAGGAAGCAAAGCTGAGGGGAAAGAAAACAATAGCTCAGAGTAAAATGAGATGAGGAAGCAGAAAACACAAAAAGAATAAAGTAGGAAGTAGAAGGAAATGGGTACAGGTTGATGACAAAAGCTCCCTTTCATCATATAAACACTGAAATGTTTACATAGAGTGTAACTGACCATTAGAATGATTTACCAGGAGTGGGGGCTATTTCCCTATGACTGATCATGTGAAATCCAGACTAAGATGCTTTTCTAAAAAAATAGGATAACGGAAAATTGTCTCTTCATTGTTTTGGGCCCAGTGACTAGAAAGCTGGTCTGTAAAGAAATCTGGAAATGGCACCTTCCTATTAATGTCATGATTCCATATGTTATACTTGTGAACCCTCTGACAGTGCATGACCTGTAGGTAACCTCAGAAGAATCACTGCCCACCAGCCCGGTGCAACCTGTGGTTGGTCTCTTGTACCCCCGGCATGAGGTTACACATTGCTGCCTCCTCCTGGGCATCCGCGCTGCGTGACTGACCTCTGCCTCTTGACTGCATGGATGCGATGCAGTGCCAGCACCAGCTTCAGCCTCTCTCAGTTAAACTCACAACTTTTCAGCCAGCTTGATTTTAGCAAGGGCCCATTCATCCAAGCCCCAGTATAATTATATCCTTCCCAGTGTCATGTTTAGGGCCACTGCTTAGCCCTAGAGGAATACAGGAGGTGTCCACTAAGCCATGCTGGCACTGGGATTGTTTCTTGTTCTGGTGCAGAGCTGTAGTGCAACAAGGGCACATCCTCAGCCAGGTCTCCTCTACCACACACAATACAGAGACCAGACACAAAAAAGTGGGGATCTTTTTTGCACAATTTCTTATTTAAAAAAAAAAAAAAGAAAGAAAAAAAAATAAGACCAAATGAGTAAGCTTCTATAAGCTCTTACTTTTTTTTTCCATAGGAAAGTATATGTAGGGCCTGACAGAAGAAAAACTATTCTGGTACTCTTAAAACCTTTCCATTAAATACCGTGGAAAAACAGGAGAGGGGCTATTTACTTTCCACCTTTTACATTTATGTTTTTTGCCTTTTACCCTATTTCTCATGAGTAAAAACCAGTGTCTATCTTCCATTCATTTTCTGCTGCTTTTGCTTTAATTTACTATCAAAGATTCAAAAATTCATAAAATTACATGAATGTGACTTCAACAGAAGGAAAAATGCAAGAAGTCTCGGAAAAACACATCCTAACGATTATTTGCCAATGTTCGCACAGAAAAGAGCACTCAGCTGAAACGACAAAGTAGCAGAGGCCTATTTTCCACAGGCTGAAATGGCCGAAAAATTACACAGAACAAAAATTACATTTCTGCTTGCCAATTTGTGGAGTCCTGGGACAACAGCCCACACCTGGGGGTGACAGAGCTCTACCAGTCTGTCATCCTTGAGCTGCTTCTTCATGTACCAACGAGCAGAGGGGTGATGCTGCTTTCTGTCTACAGCAGGAATTTTTTGAATTATTTACAGTGGATGGAAGGACAGCTGCAGGAAGAGCATGGGCATGCTGGTGCAATGCTGTAGACATTGGTCCTGCCCGGAAAAAAGAGTCAACTGAGTTGCAATAGGAATGGTGGTGTTGCAAATGTAGAGGGAGGGACATTTTCCAGTGTCATCTTCAGCCTAAAAGAGGTCTCCATGCGTATTACTCAAGTGAATGCAGATTATAGCATTTTCTAGGGTTGGCATATCTCAAGATAGATTCTTGTCTTCTTCCTTTCCCAAGTATTGGTGTCCCCCACTCTGCAGTATGATGGAAGCTGTGCAGTGAATTTTGTGAATTTGCAAAATTTATGTCCCTGAAGAAAATTCCCAGTTTTTCACTGAATTGCTTGTAAGAACAGATCAAAAGCAGAGGAAGGGTGGAGGGCTAAGGACTAGCTGGTCACTGGGATGCCCTACAGAAAACTGAGGAAGCCAGCTGCAGGATTGGCTCATAATAATAGAGAAAGTCCAGAAGTAGCTGACATTAAGACTGTAAAGAAACAGTTACACTGGTGACACATATTATACAAGGACTGCCTTACTAATTTTTCCACCCACATATTCTTTTACACAATTTTTGCTTCTTTTAATTAAGTGTTTCAAGAGAAAATAATAGGATCTTAAAGTCTTCTGTATTTTGGAAAAGGTAGTAGTAAATTGTGCAGTTTTGACCTTTTCAGCTTTTTGTAATTTGATTGGCTGTCTGTTCCTCTCCCTCCACTATTTACAGCGGCAGTGAACTGTGCAGAAGGGGTAGGATGGCTAGCCAGCTGAAATACGGAATATTTAAAAGGTTAAAATGCTGCAACATGCTGGTGCCTTCCACAGACTATATGGGCATTATAAATTTCACTGCGTTGATCACATAAAGGATTGAGACATTAAATGACTTCATGAATCATTTTTTGTGGGACAACAAATGTGACCAAAATGGGGAAAAATGGTATCACTCTGACCCCAGACCTGGGTAGCATATTTTTTTTTGTGTTTGTTATTTCTGCTGCAGTAATAGATGACGACTCCTTCCACAGCACAGGATCATTTTAGCATGCACTAAGTATCAATGAGTGACACAAAGAAAACCTGCCCCAGAAAGCTTGCAATCAAAGCATCTTGAATCCATTCAACAGGTGACTAAATAGAGGTGGTGACCTTCTTAGGAATAAATATTTCTTTTTTAGCATACCAGAGGGAGATCTTAAGGAAAACACAGTATACTTTGAAAGTAATTCCTTAACAGACGGAGTCAGTAACGCAGAGACACTATTAGCCATGTAATGAGTCCAGAGGGTATCTGAGGGGCAATGCCAAGTGATTTGGTACCCAAGCCATTTGCTGAGGAGATTGACAGAAAGGTACAGGACAACAGGAGATCAACAGAATCTCAGATCAGGATGACAGCTGAGACACTAATAACTAGAAGAAAAAAAAATCTTCAGGTTTTGTTACTTTCTTTGTCATCCATAACAAGTCTGGTAAACAGCAATCAGTTCTGTGCAAGCTTTTCTTAGTGAAAAAGATTGCTTAGGGCAAATCTGAAGAAGGGCTTCTCAGGAAAAAAAAAAAAAAAAAAAGGTAGCAAGGCTCGACTCCCAATTAAAATGTCTATTTTGTGTGCAAGACAAATCCAAAATGTGATGACAAAGAGGTGTGGGGTCTCATAAACTCCTGCAAGAAACTTTCTGGCACCATGGACACTGTTAAGGCAGATCAGCAGTGGCTGGACCTCTGCACTGAGGCTGGAGGACCGAGGTGTAGTCTCGGCTCGCTGCTCTGATCCCACACATGTCCACACGGGGCTGAGCATAGCGGGGGAACACAGGAGCACCATAGGTGATAAGTGGAAAACAGATATAGACAAAAAGTACTGATGGATCAACTGGAGTTGCAGACACAATTCAGAATTGTGAAAACTTTTTTCTAGTTCCCCAGGCTCTTGGAAGTCAAGAGTTTCATCTTATTTGAGTTGTAGCTCTGGATTAAAGTCAGAAATGTAGGGAGAAAGTCTGTTACCACACTGAGATATTGGGGAAATGTCTTCAGAAGAAAATGGCAGTCCTGCTTTTGATCCATCCTTTGAAACATACTCATGATCTTGAGGGATTGCTTTCTTATGGTCATTAAAACTGAATGTTTTCATTGATTCGGAAAGTTTCTTTCTGGAAGAGTTGCAGCTGCTGGTACAAACAAGCCTCCATTCTGCTGTGCTGGTCCCTCTGGGCGCCAGGAGTGATTGACAAGGGGCTCTGGTTTGGGCAGACTACAGCCCCAAGGTACAGGAACTGGTGCATGCGTTTCAGCGAGAGCAGCCTTCGCAGTACCATGCCAGGGCGATTCTCCTCCTTTCCATGAGCATCAAGAGGCAGGGAAAAGTGTTTCCAGCCTGTGTGTGATGACAGGACATGCAGAGACAGTCCACGAAGCTAGTCCCAGCCTTCTCCTGCTGTCCCTAAGGTGGCCTCTATCCCACCCTCCTTGGCCTGTTCTTGGTAGCAACAGAAGGAAATCCATTTGGAGACAGGGGATCTCTGAAGTTAGCTGGGGCAGACGTTGCTTGAGCGACAGGAGGTCCAGAACAAGCAGCATCGCCTCCAAAATCATGGAGGAGCAGAGGTGGGTCAGACACGCTGTGGGACTTCTCATGCCCCGGCATCCTTGGATGCCTGCATGCGATCTGCTGATGCCTCGCCCCTCCCTCTGTGAAAGGCGGGGGAAATACCGGTGTCATCCCCAGCCATTACAGCTGACTTGGACGCTAAGGGACCTCAACAGCCCAAGAACCAGCTGAGCGCCCCCTCCTCCTCCTCCCCGGTCTGCACCACAGCTGCTCTGGGGCAAGCTCCTGCATTTACCCTTCTCTGCAGGGAAGGCAGGGCAGAGGCAGACAGGGAAGTTCTGAAGGCGCAGAGCTCCGACGCTCTGCCCTGGGGTCAGCCTCTGGGGAGGGTGGTGCCTTGGCTTGCCCTGAAGGCTGAAAGATGGCTATGTGCCCTCCTGCTGAAATGCTGAAGCTGAGCAGCCCTCGCCTCTGGCCCTCTTGGCTGTACAACGAGCCCATCTGCAGAAAAGGTATCCGCACTAGGATATGCATGTGTTCCGTGGCGGTATAATGTACTGAAGCCACTGTTCAGGCCCCTCGGATGGATTGTGCAGTGCGTGTACAAGTGACCAGGCATGAGGCAGGCAGTCAGCACTGCACGGGGAGGGAAAGTTTCCCCTGGCGGTGGCGGCTGCCCTTTGCCAGGCTGGAGACTCAGACAGAGCCGGCCCCTGGGCGAAGGAAGGGAGCTGGCCCTGCCCGTCCTGCCCCCGCGGCAGCGCTGGCGGTGCGGGCACAGCCGCACACCCGGAGGGCACTGCCACCCCCGCCCACAGCGCCGGCCTGCTTCATTTTCATCCGCTGATCAGATATATTTACTTCTCGGGTATTTCCCTAACCAGAATTGACTGCACTATAATTGCCTATTTCTTTGGTCCATTGGCTGTTAACCTTGAAGCGCGTGGGGCGGAGGCAGGGAGGCCCTCCCTGTCAGGCCTGACCCCGGCCGCGCCGCGGGCTGCCATGACAACGGCGACAGATGTCACCGATGCCACCCCAGCCCCCCGCACGGGGAAAATCGATCTTGCGGCGGCGCCGCCGCGCTCAGCCACCGACCTGCCAAGTGTTCCCGGCTCAATCATTTGTTTCATCTAGCGAGGAGAGGAAAACATAAAAGAAATGAAATGAATTTGACCTTTGTCTTTCTAGTGACTCCGGTGCTGCGCTGAATCCTAGCAAGTGCCTCTTACGAATTTGAAAAAATTACATTAGGAATAACATTTTGAAGTGAAATGACTCTTGTAATGTCAACCCTCCAGAAACATGTTATTTCAAATGTCAGATACCTAGCAATCGTTTGCTATTTTCTGGATGTGTCTGGAGGTTATCTTCACCTCGGGTGCATTTCAGGTAAATTATTTTAAAGAAACTGCCTGTGAAGTACACAAAAAAGTATTGGCTGCTTTTTCACACCACTCCAGTGGAGAGCTCTCCTTTGCGGCTGCAACAGAGCATATCCATGGTGAGAAGATGATAAACAATGCTCTGAACTGACAGCATCTCTCCTTTATTAAAACCGTGCCAAGGTGGAAGGACTTTCCCAGTCTGGAGCAGAGTTCCCTGACATGGCGATGGGTCCACCAGTGGGGCCAAAGGATCACAGGGGCACAGGAAAGGGCCCCCCATGCCCCTGTAAGTTTGCTGGCAGCATATGCAAATGATTTTATGACCCAGCTCTACAACTCTGTGCTAACACTTGCCAGTGCATCGATGTCATCCCAGCAATGTTACACATGTGTCCGACAAATAGGGAAAAACTCAAATCCCACAGGATTTGGTTCATGTCTACCACTGGATGGGCTTTCTGACAAATGTTAGAGGCAGCCCCTCTCAAATCTGTAGAGATGGAAAAATCTCGTAAGATAACCTTGTCCTTAAAAAAAAACACAAAAGAAAAACAGCACGCTGCGGAAGGTGATTACAGTGAAAAGGATGTCTTAAGATTTTGAATGTGATACGTCTGTCTCTGTGCTGTGGGATATTTTATTGCATTTTTGCCCTCAAGTGAAGCTGACGGGAACCAGGCTTGCAATTTAAATCAATAAGAACCCTTTACCATGGCCATAAAATAGTTGGTTAAACCTGTGAAGTGGCCACAGTTGAATGCGCAGTGAACACAGCATATATGCTCCTTGAGATGTATTGTGTTAGACCACTGCTAAAGTGGCACTCTGAGGAAGCGGTCCCTGAGCACATTCTTGGGGCAGGGCAGAGCAGTCCATCTCCTGTGGGGTGCCAGGGGGGTTGCTGTAAGTCACTGCTCATAACTGCTATGCTGCCCTGTGCCGCAGATGTCCAGGATTGGTGTTCCCAGCTTGATGGGTTTCCTGGGCTGGGGAGTCAGGCTTCAAAATCTCACAATGTGTTTTTCCACCTCTTGGCAATGGCTGGGGAAACATAAGGCAACCATGACTGGATCAGCAGTGTTTCCAAGGTCAGGTCCTCCATTATGTAAATCAGCATTTTTGCACAGAGGAGCAGGTCTGAATGATCCCAGCTGAGGTGTATTCTTTGCAGCATAAACGGTGGCTGCATGAATGCATGTCTGTCTAGCTTTTGGAGTGTGCATGCATGCATGCATGTGTCTCTACATAAATCCAGGTAAAAGCCTATGTAAAAGCAGAAAACTCTCCATGAATATCATGAAGCATTTGATCACTTGAATATTTAATATTTAATACTTACAGTAAGGATATCCAAAGTAAAGGTTGATACTTACAGACTTCCTACAAAAAACGAACAAAAAAACCCTCAGTAGCAAAACAAGTTAAGTTTAAACCATTACCCTGATTTTGCAGTTGTTTATGGCAAGTTCTTGGGATTTTCTAAGGGGACATATATGTTTTTTCCTTCCATTTGTAAAGAAGTTTTTCATTTAAAGAAACCAAGGACCAAGCACTTATTATTGGATAAATTATACTGCTAAAGCCTCTGGCCCAGTGGCAGGGGAGGAGAAGTGGATGTTTTAAGGTCATAAAAGACTGGTTCTTCCAGATACATACAGAGTATAATCAGAAGCAGCATTCAGTGGACATGCTACTTAATATGCCCTCTGGGTGCAGCTCCCTGGCTATAGTGGGTCCTGCCCTGTGGGTCCTCAGGCTATCGAATCTTGCCTGGTTTGGGAGAAGCAGTCCAGCTGGCTGCAATGTTTGTTTTGTTCTGCTCTCCTTTCAGTGAGAGCTGGATCCAGTCCAGTGAGGTTCAGCTCGTCATCCAATACAAGAGAACAGAAAAAACAGTCTTCCTTTTTGTCCTGTACATTCACAGTTCATTCTTATGCTACTCCCAGTGTACCTTGGTATTACTGAGGTAGTAGCAGCATGTGTAGAAATACTACATGCCCACCAGACTGTGAGAATGGGGGTTCAAAAAAGCTTCAATGTGTATTGTCTACAGAAAATGTTATTTGTAATTGATCCTGTGTCTAGTAGGTATGAATCTATTTCATGTTTTGTTTTTAAATACATTTAAATTAGGCTTACCATATTTTCAAGTGCCTGATTAGGTTTGGAACTTGCCTGCATATTTTTTTCTTTTTTATAACCCATTTGTAAGGAACATACGTGTTTCTGTAACCCCAGGAGCATGTCAGCATTGTCAGAGGTGTATACTCACTATCAAATATGATGACTTTGTCAGTTTGTGTGGCTAGAAGTACCTCTCCATAAACCCACATCGTAAAACACAGGCTATTCATAAAGATCTCATATGTTTCTTCTGCACTGAGAAACATAGTATGTGTGTTGTCCCACAGTATTTTGATCTAAAAATAGCTGAAATAAGTGGATGCTGTTGTGCTTCACGGAGAAATTTTGTTCAGATCTGAGTGGTTTGCTCCAGTGACCTTCCACTGGCTTCTCATGCCTTTACTCAACTTATGTCCTTCCACTCCTTGTAGCTAACCCTATGTCCTGACAGCAAGCACCATGCATCATGCTTTGCTGTCTCTTGCCCTGGATGAATTCACCAGCAACATGCCCTTGGGTGCAACTGGAAGAAGTAGAACCCACAAATTACCTAGATAGACTCAAAATCTTTTCTCCTATTCTAGGAAACATTGCAATGATCATAACCTAGCTCACAGTCCAAAACTCTGTGGTCTACAAGGATAAACAATACAATGGGGAAATAATCAGATGAAGGAGGATAAAATGCGATTTGTTTCCCTGTATTACATCTGCCAGTATATATTTGTCCTAGCCCACATCTTGTTCACTACTTAAGCAGAATTAGTTTGGATGTGTGATTGTGGATTAAAAAAAAAATAAAATTATTCCTATTGCTGGAGAACCCACATACTTGGGCACAGACATCTGAGAAATTTTAAAAAAAAATATACATCCAGACTTGTGGTGAGTTTATCTGTTTATATTTCTCTCTCATCTTATTCCTATTTTTCCTTGGATTAGACTGGTAATGAAAGGCATTTCTCTCTCATGAGGCATCTGACAAGAAGACACATAGAGCTTTCTGACATGGTCACTGAATGCCTCCCTTCAGTCTCTGGCTCACACAGACATGACTGTTCAGAGAGAGAGACTAAATAAAGGTCTAGATTTTACCATCCTTAATTTTATATAGTGGGCCTTTAAAATTAAGGAAGGAAATTGCCATGACTATGCTATTTCTTCCCAGGAATTTCACTGTGAGTACATCAAACCATAATCAGACATGATAAAACGGAAGGACCACCAGTCCCTGCTTTCTTTGGTGGGTAAGCTGCCTCAATACCACATGCGGCTTTAGGTGCAGTTTTCTGTCTTCATCCATAGAAGGAGAAAGAAAGGATGAAAATAGATTTTTAAAACAGGGAAATTCTGACTTTAATCTTAACTCAACAGTACAAGTACTGTCTGGGAGCCCTAGCAGAGACACCAGTAGGGAAACAAATCCTACAGCAGAAGGGACCATTTCCCCTTGTTTTTATGCAATTCAGCAGTTTTTGGGTTGTCCCTAATAGATTTTGCTGCCAAACTTCACTGGTTCTTAGGCAGAAAAACTGGCAAAAGGAAATTCCCGAGAAGCAGTGCTTATGGATTGTCCTAGAGCATTTCATGGAAAGTGTCCTGGTAGTCATGACTTGTTATGGCCAGCACAGCAACCTAGAATCAGTCCCCCTGAATTAGTGCATCTTTCTTGTTTGTTTGAACAGCATGTAAATCCCCTTTCCCTGCTCACACAAATGTAGGGTGAGGTTCTTGGTTCAACTTTGAAGCCATGGCTTCAGGTCTGAATGCATGGTCTGAGCAAAGAGCAGTGCATGTGCAGAGGGGCAATGGTCATAACCATGTGCAGTGGCTATTACCTTCTTGGGAAGTAAGTTGTAAGCATCTTTTCCTCTAAATTTCCTAGGTACATCTCTAGAAACGTGTTTTTTTCCTAGTTCTGGGCCTTGTGGGTATGATCCTCTGAGTGCAGGTACACTCATCAGCACAATCTTTGCCCCTCTAAATTAATCTCTGCTTTCCCAATTCTTTGGCTGCTTAGACACTTTTCCCTAGGCCCTACATGCAGGGTAGCTCTAGCAGCTTCCCAGGAGCAGTCGATCAGGAGAAAAGGATGGTCTTAATTTCAAACACTTCGCTGTTAACAAATCACTCTAGAAATTGCACAGATCTTGAGCACAACTCTGCTACAGCGTAGTCCTGAGGTAATCATAAACCCAAGAGTTTTCTTCCAACCATTTGAGCTCTGCTTTATTTGCTCCATGTGTTGCTTCTTCCAGACTTCAAAGACAAAATCCAGTAAAATACGTTTGTTTCCATAGGAAAGTGCTTTTCATGTCTGATGTCTTGTTTGCTTCTGCAGTAAAATCTATGCTATAATCTACAAATGAGTTTGCAGTCCAACATGAGGTGACATTCTTCAGTGAAGGTCACAGCACTATATAGAGGCATTGACACAAAACATGTTTCATAGAACAAAATGGAGTTCACAGTTTGACATAGACATATCCTCAATCTGTCATGCAATTTTCTGCCGTAACTTGGTGGTCAAAGTAGCTGGCCAGGTGTGAGTAGGGAGGTGATCTATGTCTCTTCAATAGCTGCAGTAATTTCCTTGTCCCTCCTGAAACTTGCCCCTGTTCCAAGATGATGGCAACACTGGTCTCTCATGCAACCTTCTGATCGATGGAGTGACAAGCTATTTCTTTCTCAAGTGAGTCCTAATCTCCTATTATGCCACAAGTACACAGGCTACTGTGATAAAACCTTACAGTCTATGACACCTGGTCAAAACAATTATTTCGGTAGTTGTTCCCTATGGATTTGGGCTGTGACATGTGAGGTGACTAAACTAATCCCAGGAGCAAAGGGATTCCTGCAGTGAAATATGATTTAGAGGGCACCGGCTGGGGTTTGGAATTCAGTACCTGTTTGTTAAGACTAGTCAGCTCTGGAGTTACCTGCCTTTTGTTGCACTCTTGTACTTGACTTTTTAGTTGCACAGTTTTCTTAGTCCAGGAGCATTTCAGGGTGGGTGTCACCCATCAATTTGTTAGGCATGTCCAGCACTTCTCAGGATTTGCTTCTCATAAATCAAAGTTATCTGATCTGTTGTCTTGACACTAAAGGATAGTCTACAAGGTGCAAAAGTTTAATTTTCAATCTGCTTGTAATAGCCTGTTGAGACAGGCTTCTCCTAGGCCATATTCATTCTGTCTGGGAACAGTTCAAATGACGGGATTTCCACCACAACTCTTTTGGGTCAACTTTGTACATGAAGAAATCCTTCTGTCAAGCTGCCTGTCAAGTAGAAGATTCCCTCTGCAGCTGTACAATCATTTTCATCCATTTAAAAGGGAAGGTATCGCTGCCCCAGTTTTGTGGAAGGAGCATTAAGGACAGCCAAGTAGCTAGCTTGCTCCAGGCTACACAAAAAGCTTGTGACAAACCAGGAGCCTGAACCCCTCACATAGTTATGGGTCAGCTGTCATTTACACTGTTCTTTCTAGTTATGTCATGTTGCACCTAACGAAGGCTTCCTCTCCAGCCCCTGAAGCTGACAACCTTCTGTGATAAACAGTGAGGGATGAACAAGTTTCATACAGTGCAGACCCTAATTCCTCAGTCTGTTAAACTCATCTCAGCACCACAGAGTGTTCCAGCTCTGAATTAATTTATAACAGCTGGATATCTGAAAAGTAAAAAGAACTGTTATGGATAACACAGTGTTGTTATGCCTCACTGCTATCCATCTCCTTCTTTTGAACCTGTCTTGGTGTGTCCCTTCTCGTTAGCCATGGAAGTACAGACAAAGTTGGTGCAGAAAGTTGTTGTACCATCTTCATTACTTGTGTGATGCTGTCATTACACAGGGATTGATCCACTGACTTTATCCGTAAACTTTAGGTCACTTCATGGTAATTACAGAGAGTAACATGTATGAGAATTTGGACTCTGAATTCTGGATTTCTTGTTTGGTGGTGATAAACCTTGATGCAGACCTGGTCATATCTGAGGAGCCAGGCTGAGTTAGTGACTCTACTTCTTCCAGGAGATCCAGCAGATCCCTGACCAGAAAAGAGCACTGTCGTAAAGCCTAGATTTATTTGGATTCAGCTTCTGTTCAGGTACAGCACGCCATCCCTGGAAAAATGAACTTGCTTGATCTGTCTGTGACCCTATGGTGTCTGCAGATGTTTCCCTTGACTACTCTATTTCCACAGTAGATATTTGCCCTTACTGAAGTTGTCAGGCTTTGTTACGGGGCAAATCCCTACAGCCTGCTCCAGGATCCTCTTACCTCTTCAGTGTCTGAATTGTCTTCTCAAGTGGTAATCAGAACTATGTCTATGTCAATGGATCCAGAAGCATATCAAAGTTCATGAGTCTGGATATGTGTTTCACTCATATGTGAGAACAGGCTGAATATTGGGCTTCTTTTCTGCTTTCACCTTGGATTTCATGGAATGAAAAATCCAGTATGTGGGCCACCAAAGGGTATGTGCATCCTTAGCCCTATTAGCTAAATGTAGGGATTGCCCAAGTAGCTGGATTTCAAGGAGACCCTTTCATACAACATCTCTATGATACCTTGAGGAATATAATTTATAGATCTACCACCCTGAAAACTGTTATAGTCTAGTCTCTAGCTGCTCTCTTTCCCTCTCTAATGTAATAGGCCATCTCTCATTACAGTAACTTCCTCCCATTTACCTCAAGTCAGATAATAAAGGGCCTTTATTCACTTAAAATGGATCTGAAATAGTAAAATCCTTCTGTCTTCAATATGTTGCTTTCAGTTCATCAGTTCAAGATCAATCCTGATTTATTTCATAATTTTTCCTTGCTCATCAATCCCTCTTGACCATTAGTTATTTTTGTTAGTTCTTTATGGTTATGCTCAGTGGGTAGAAAGATGCCCGGTATTTTAAAGATTTGATTGTAAGGACTTTTTTAGAGGGATATACCAGTTTTGATGGAAAGAGTGTAAGCCTGCTAAACAATCAGTGCAAAAAACCCCGTGAAGATGAAATAGAGATTTTTAGCATTATTTTTCCCAGTTGGAGCATGTATGAACATTATTTGTAATGCAGTCTCAGAAACACTGTCCATGGTCCATGGCTTGATTGTTCTGTGGTCAAAATAGCTTTTTCTATTTTCNGGAGTCTGCTAACAACTAGCTTTTTATGAAAATTATGTATTTCATATTCTGCTTTCATTTTAGTGGTTGGACTCAATGATCTTAAGGGCCTTTTCCAAACTAAATGACTCTATAATTTTATGATTCTATGATTTCTCAGTGAAATCTCAGTGAAATGGTTGAGGCTGATACAGGCACATACTGCTTATGTCCACTGACCTTTGTGGTACTTCATAAAGTACATTTTTTTTCTCTTCAAAATGTTCACTCCTTGTCCTGTTATCCAGAGACTGTCTTTGAAATTAAACAGCCAGCGTCTTCTGATGATAGTTTCACTTAACAAGGAAATATTTGACTGCAAGATGTACATTTAAAACATAGTAATTTCTTGCCTACATGTTATAATGTAAGATGAAAACCAAGCCAAAGCTAGGAGGCTGTTAGGTGTGGTAATTCCAAACTGCTTAAAAAAGCAGTAGTTCAGTCACACATGTTCATAAAAATAGCAGCTGAAATGATCTTATCTAAGCCATTCTTAACAGTTGTCCTGCAGAGTTATTGATCTTTGGCTGCTCATCTAATGAGAAAACTACACAGTGGACCACAAGTGCATTTCAGTTTTATGTGTAAGTGCTGTAAATGCTATTTTCTAAGTTAATATATTATTTTTGACAGTTTTATAGCAGCTTATTTAAAGTGTTATTAATGTTTAGAAATGTGATTTGGAGTTTATTTTATGGTTGTTTGACTCAGTTTTAAACACTCTATCTCCTATCCTCCCCTCTGTGTTCAGGCTGCATATATATAATTTTTGAAATTGCTTGCGTCATTTTGGGTTTGTCCCTAATTGCTTCATTAATCTCGGTTGCTCCTTAAGTCACTTCTGCTACCATAGTGGAACAGCCTGAGTCCTAAATTGTAAGTCTTTGTGAATAAAAGACGTCAACCGGATCACTTTCCAGATGACAGAAATGGCAAAAAGTCTGTGGCAAAGCCTGAAGCATAAGGACCAACCCTCCTCGTGGGTTTGTGTTTGTGCTTGGTCAGTGCCCCAGCACAGGATGGGACACACACTATACCAAACCCAGAACACCCCAGGGAGGCATTATAACCCTGCGGCCCCCCTCCAAGCCACAGGCCCTCCCCTGTTTCCACCTTTCTCTGGAGGAAGCAGTTTTGATTCTGTCCTGGATTTCAGGAGAACAACCCTGCCTTTGTTCTGTGGGTGGCCAAGAGTAATCTCCAGGCTTGCCAACCCACCTCCTCCTCCTCTGGAGAGAAATAAACATGCATAGGGAAGCACACACACTAGTTTATAGCAGGGCAGCTGGCAGAGAAGCTGTGCTGGGAGGTCTCCCTTCGGCTCCTTTGGATAACTGTGTCATCCTCACCCCCTTCTCTGCCTTTGATGGAGTGCGACCGCAAAGCACAGCCGTGTTCAGTGAGCTGGACTGGTATCAGCTGCAGGGTGACAATGTTGGAGCAGGTGTGAGATCCAGGTCCTTAGGACCTGGTCCTGTGTTCAGACACCATGACTAGCTCTGTAGTCCCTCTGATAGGGTAAGCATTTGCAAGGCCAAGTTCCTCAGGTCTTGGAAGAAGGGAGGATGTGGCTTTACTTTACACATCAGCATCTGGTTGGACCAGCTCTGGATTCTCCTGGGTGGGCAGTTTAAAGCAAGAGGTACTGTCACTCCTCTGAGTGCCTGCAGTGTCATGGTACGGCTCCTGGAAGAAGAGCCTTAGCAGCAAAGAACATTGGTTTCTGTAATTTCAGTGTGTTTAACGCAAGGAGCCCTCTGACATATTCCTCAGGGTGAACTGAAGCCTTTTCCCTGCTGCACATTCAGGGCACCTTCCATCAAAGCATGTAAGCATGTACTTAGTTCCTAAAGCATGGAAGATGCCAGTGAACTTCAGGCATGTGCTGAAATATGAATGAGTTTGTGAAGTGCTAAGCATCTTGGGGGTACCAAGCCCCAAATGGATCAATCCCAACACATTATTCAAATTGTGGGCTTCCAACTTGATACGAAAAAAAAAAAAAAAAGGAAAAGAAAAGGAAAAAAAAAGGCATCATTATCTCCATTGCAAAGATGGAAGAATTAAGGTACACAGAGAGGTTGGGGAACTTAGTCAATGTCAAGGCATGTGTCCTTGGGGGAAATCCGGATATATAACCTGTTTCTTTGTGAAACCCACCCCTGTTCTCAGCCACTTCAATAGCCCTTCACTGTTTCCGCCCTGTTCTTGTTACAGCTGGTAACTATCACCAAAATGGAAATATGAAAGTAAAATACATTTAGATGATTCTGCTATTTGCGGCTTTTTACCTTACATGCTTTTGTTGTGTTTGTTGTTTCTGCTGTTTGTCCCACATTTTAGAGGATGATCCAGTCAGTGGGTTAAGAGACAGAACATTTTTCATCTTATTTAAGTATGTCTTTATTAAAATGTAAACTGGTTTCAAACCTCTTTTGCGAAAAAAGGGGGAAAAAAAAAAAAAGTCTGTTCCTGCAGATGCAGTACAGTCATGGTAATTTTCCCCAACTGAAACTCCTGACTTTGTTTCTTAGCACCATATACAGCATAATTTATAAAAGTGTGAGCAACTGCAGAATTGTTCTCCTAATAGATTCTGAAGATTCCAATTTCCATTCTGCCACACAAGACTGAAAATCCACTTGTGCTCAGTTATCTGTATCTTTGCCTCATCCTCAGACTGCATCAAAAATCAGGTTCAGGTGCAGGTTAAGAACATGCATTTACTTCAGGAATATGGGGCTTATTAAATATCTCTACACAATTAACATCACCGTATCAATAAGAATTATCATTATGTCCTGTCAATCAGGTGCTGAATTTTGCTTCAGGGAAACAAAACAATTTAAATTATAGCAAGTGCCCTCCCCTTCTTTTTTTTTTACATGCTTCTTTTAAAATTGGATAATTATGTGGCTTTTCATTAGATTCCTCTAAGCATAATAGATCACGATATTCACCCTTTGACCTTGGTGATGAATGTTTCTGGTGAAAACATGTGACAAGCAGTGTTCTAATGAGAATAAAATACTGAATAACTGTGAGTCTTACACAGTGAAAGAACAAAAGCAAGAAGCACAACTACTTCTAAGGCTACAGTGCAAAATGTGTTCATACAGTAATTCTGATGGATTAGAAAAAGAACCTTTCTTTATTTAAGATTGTACCAACAAACTTTAGTATCAGAGGCAGAAACAAAGACAAAAAAAAAGACAAAGGAATCTTTGTATTCTGTGTAAACTCTGTAAGAACATGAGAAGTGGCCTCTATCTGTGCTGTCTAGGCGAGTTGCTACACAAAGCTCTGCTATTAAGTTTTCCTAAACATCTCAAAATTTTATGTGTGTATTTAATGCTACTAAAGAACTATAAATTAAATTTGTTTCCAGTAATTTAGAGTGGGGCTAAGAAGGTCAAATTCTCCCTCATGCAAACAACTACATACAGGAGTCAGTAAAGTAACAACACTGGTGATTATTGTTCAGTGTGTTTATAATTATTTTTGTGGACTAACAAAGATATTACAGAATCACAGAATGTGCCAAGTTGGAAGGGACCTATAAGGATTGTCAAGTCCAACCCTTAGCCCTGCCAGGACCATCCCCAAGAGTCACACCATGTGTCTGGCAGTATTGTCCAAACTCTTCTTGAACTCTGTCAGGCTTGGTGCTCTGACCACTTCCCCAGGGAGCCTGTTCCAGTGCCCAGTCACCCTCTGGGGGAAGAACCTTTTTCGAATATCCAGCCTAAAGCTCCTCTCAGTGCCAAAGTAGTGAGGGGGAAAAAAGAGCATTGGCTGAGTTAGAAATTGTTATCAGCTACTCTGTGTGTGTGTGTGTTTTGCATCTTGGAACCCTTCTGCCTCCTTTCAAAAACAACTTCAGACCAAAGTTACTTACACCCACTTCTGCTGGGATCATTTAAACCCTGGTCTTGCTGGAGCAATGACTGCAGCAGGAATTCTTGATTTAGAAGATAGTTATCTTCTGGTCTTGTTCTATCTCAGTTTTGCATATGTTGAGTATTTTCGTTTTGTTTGATGTCTGGGAAATGTTTATAATCTGAGTTACCACGTCTGCTATTCAAAATTTCAGTCAACTTCTGAAGAAAACTTTTTGCTTCTTCTGTCTTGAGTTAATGTCTGATTCAAGGTCAGCAGTTCCTTAGCATATAATAGAAATGTTTTTTTGCTTGAAATTATCTTCCTGAAAAGACAGTGAATGTGTTGCTATAGACTTTGGGGACAAAGATTTCAACTACGCCTTGTGCCAGGATTGCCTTTGAGTTATTCCATTATTTCAGTTACTGGCACAACGTTATTCTGAACTGGGACTGCATGAGAGAGAAATTTGGTCTCTAGTCTTTATTAACATTCCAAAATATTTTGGTCTAAATGAATGCTACTCTTATTTAATAAAATGAATTAAATAAGAGAAAATATTAATAATGAACAGCAGCTATAATTTCTCCAGTAGTTATGAGTAAAGCTCTGTAAGTAACTCCATCTGAGCCCAGACCCTCTGCTTGCACTCATGAGGAATTTGAGGGTTCAACTAAATTAGATGAAAAATCTGGAGATTTTCGTGGTAATTTGAAGACAAAATGAAGAGCCACCATAAGTATAAAGTCTTATTTCTCCTTCCCTGTGTCTGCAAGCACTATGGACAATAATGCACTTTAAGGGAATTTAAAGGATGAACGAGACCTCCCAGGCATGCCGTGCTGGTAAGCAGATGCATTTTCCATGCCTCCTAGAGGATGACCTGGAGAGGAATCCCACAGAAGGAATGATGTGCTGTGGGGCCCCTTTTCACCAGCAGCCCTTGCCTCACGGGTTAACCCTCTCCACCAGCTGGTCCACATGGCATGCCAGGCTGCCCAGGAATCTCTGGCGAGGGCTCTGCTGCAGAGAGTTCTGCCCTCATGCTTCTTCCTTCCTCCAAGATGCTCTCAGCCTGCCACCTCTCCTGCATGGGCTCCCTCTCCACATGGCATGGACAGGGCAGGGCTGATTTCTCCTGCTGTGTGTTCCTGTCTGGCCCACTGCATTGCACAGCAGCCTGAATTGCTCAAATATTTGGTCATTCAACACCCAGGCACATGTCTTGTCAGCTGTGAAAATATCCAGGGAGGAAAGAAGAGCATGCTTATAGCAAGGTCTAATGAAGAGAGCAAGTTTTGATCTTCATGCAGGTGAATCATTAAAGGCAAAATAATCTTATTGATTGTTTGTTACAATTGTCTGAATTGAGGGCTGTCTCCTTGCACAATGAAATTTATTGTGATTGATGTGGGATCTCATAAACTCACATCAAAAGGAGAATAAAAATGAAGGATTGTAAAAGCAAATTACCCCAAATAAAAATGTTAGTGTCAGAAAAAAGTAAATAAGAATGTACTATATGCACTAACCAATATTGTCTGCTTATCCAGTGACTATCATTTAAATTTACTGCAACACGTATTTTGATCTTCTGTTCTAGTGAATGTCAATGAAAAAAGAAAACG
>VWZG01002687.1:538099-548099 GCA_013396735.1 Grallaria varia
GAAGGAAGGAAGGAAGGAAGGAAGGAAGGAAGGAAGGAAGGAAGGAAGGAAGGAAGGAAGGAAGGAAGGAAGGGTGAATTGTTTTCTCCTAGGAAAAAAAACACAACTCAGTCCAGAAGGGGAAGGGGAAGAGAAAGGGGGAGGCAGAGGAGGAGGAGGGGGAGGGAGAAGGGAAAAAAGCTTAAAATATATTCCTATTACCAGTTTCCCATGTGCAAAACCAGGTTGGCCTCAATTAAGGGCCAAGAGAAAGAATTAATTACTGCAGTCATTTCTCTTCTTCACAATTGTGGTGTGAGAGGGAATGAGAAGCTCTGCAAGCTATTCATTATTCTATCTATCTATCTATCTATCTATCTATCTATCTATCTATCTATCTAGTCCTAGTGTAAATGCTTTTTCTACAACTGCTGGTCCAAAATTGGTCTGACTTATGTAATGGGCCAAAGACTTGCATAAACTATGATATGGTGTGACTCTTGGGGATGGTCCTGTGCAGGGCCAGGAGCTGAACTTGATGATCCTTGCGGGTCCCTCCAACTCAGCATATTCTGTGATTCTGTGACAATACATCCAAGAAAAATTGTTTTCTTCCTTCTGATGTTTAGGTGCCAGCAACTCACAGCAGGTGTTGGTCTGGGCTAGTGTAATGAATGAGTTAACTTTGTTCATAAAATCGTAAGAAAAGAAGATTTCATCTGCTTATCTAATAGTCACATGAATGTGAAGAGACCCCTGCTTATCGAAGGTCATGGGTATTCAGTTAAAATAAACTTCACATCCTGGTGATTTACATGTGAGAGGGGGACGTCTCCCACCTCAAGACAATTAGGGTAATCCTTAACTCCTGACAATTTACACTTGAAGGAAAACATCCATCACCTAACAAAAACTCCAAGAGGCAGTTTACGACCGCCTGGTAACTGTCAACAAGGACACATACACAATGCGGAGATAACCAGATCACGTACACAAGAGTTAAAAATTGTATAAATATAGAGATTTTTCCTCAGTATGGTGCAGACTTTTGGCAGAGCACAGTCTCTCCGAGCTGCCCAGCGCTGTTTTGCTCTCTTATCGCTTGCTAATAAATTCGATCTTTGATTTAATACAAATTGGCTCTTCCAATTTGTCACGAGCGTCGATAACACTAGGAAAATGTCTCTCTAGGGAGAAGAACTAAACAGCAGGGGCCTGGAGAAAGGGTCCTGAATTAGGGACCATGATAACCACCTTTTGCTCGGCTCATAAACCAGTGTTTCACTGAAGGAACCCAGAGTCTGTACACAAAGTAAAGAAGGCATGAACACACCATGCAGGGAGGTCTTCGTCCTTTCTCTGGGTGGATTTCTAATGCTGTTTCTAAGCTAGATTGTGACTTAACCTTTCTCTCTGCAAGTGCTGTGAACAGTTGGTTGATGCTGCATGGAGTGCTGAGATTACTTCCTGCTGTTCCCTCATGAAAACCCAAAGTATGTAAAAGGAAGCTTCTTGGAGAAATAGATGTACCTTTTTGGAGAAAAGAAGGATTCACACAAAGATTATAATCATTCACATGCAAGTGCATGGCTTGTTATAACTTCATGGTTACATGAAGTTCAACTGAGGTTTAACAAACACGCTATCAGGGATATGGTTGGAGTCTATGGGAATTAACAAGGCAGCTAATAAACCTGATGGACTATCTTTCATTTGTGCTAATATTTTGAAACCAACTGACCTAAAGAAAAGTCTGCCTTCTCATTATAAGATTGGCATCTTGAAGGATTTGAAATTGACTGATGCCTTCAAGCCCAGAATAAATAATGAATAATTATGTCAATAAATCATATAAATAATACAATAGCTGCCATTCTAAGTCATTTTATATCCTTGGTGCCCACCACAGAATCATTTTTTTCCCATTCACTAAGCCTTTCCTTATTCTCCTGTGTATTCCTTGTCGTTGGTGATGGTTTTTGCTTGGACTGTACTATAAAGCTTAGCTATTTTTGTGAGAGCTGTGGAAAAAAATCATCCAAGCAATTCACAAACCTGTGCCAGCAAATCTCGTGGTATAGACATAATTTTACTGGCAACGAAATCACTTTGCTCCTGCAATTTACGTTATTCTGGGAGGTGGCTTGTAGAATTTCATGTGAGTTGCAGCCATAGCAGGAATTCTGCCAGCTTTACTAATAAGACCAGCTGCAGAAGTACTTCAAGATGGTTTAAACAACAAACCATTTCTAAGTGGAAAAGTGTTATTCTCCTTCACCTCAGAGTCTCTTTTACTGTTTCCTTATTTTTGCTATAGGAATCATGCACTGCTAAGAGTAAATGTAGTTGACCCAGTGCTTACATTATTCACTGAATACACAAACAAGGGCAAATAGTGTCCCAGCCACAAAACCAGAAATAGGTAGTGGAGTTGTTAATGTAAAGAAACTCTGATATAGCTCAGGGAAGATTTTCGGTATGTGATCGATAAATATCTGAGCTCTAAGTATGTTTATTTGTGTCACTTATCTATCTGCTGAGAAAGAAGTCTGTGGGATTTGCAATAGCTTGGCAAAGGAACTTGTCATTGATACCTGTATGAATTTTGAATTGAGTGATGTTGTTTTGTGCAGAGGGAGAATGAGAGTATTGTCTTTTCCTCTCCTTATCAGAATTAAATGGAAACTCTGCAAGTAGAAGTTGATAATAGTTTAGGAGGATTCTTCTTGTTATGGATTAGTCCCAGGGACGATGAAGAACTTACTCTCCAAGGTTTTCCTTGCTGCAGTGGTACGTAAGTCCTCCTTAAACGACACTATCAGCTATCTCAGGCCAGTCCCCATAATCACCAATTATGTTTCATAGCATTAAAACAGGCACAGCATTGCCCTCTAGCATCTGCAACACGTGCTTTTGTCGAGCCCCTCTGATTTGCACTGGGGCTTAAGTTATTCCTGAGCCCTGCAGTCATGCATGTAGGACACCCAGGCTGTCTGAGCCTCTCCGTGCCATCAACGCACGCAGCCATTCCACTGGTTTGGGGATCCTGTGGCCATTCTATATTCAGCAGTGCATCTTCCTTAATCCTACCTCTCAGAGTCAGTTTTTCCTAATCATTCTTCTAAGTAAAGTTAGCAGCTATGCCCACTTCAGAAACAGTTTGCTTCGACTAAGAAGCTGTCACAGTGCTGAGAAAGCTGCAGCTTTAACCAGATTTCATCTTTGTGTGTCACTGCTCATGTCAAAGTATAAATGTACTCAGACATAAGAGTTGTCCTGCTTTCATCAAGGGAGCCAGCCTGCCTTTGCCTAGTTCCGCTTGGTTAAGCTTGTTATTTAAATTGTTAAAATTGAGACATCGGCAGTAAATTTCAGAGAAGATATAACAATTATTAGATACAAGCAGGGCTCTTGTACTTGTGAACATATCATGCTCTCTATCCACTCAGAATTAGCCACAAGTAATTTACAGCAGTTTCTTTAAGAATGTGCCCTGTAGTACTTGAATGGCATTAAATCACAGTCATTCCCAACTGGATCATATTTCCAACTTTAAGATAGATTTGACGCTCATCAGCACATTGGCTCAGCACTCCAGGGGACTACCTTTTAAACCTGCCAGCTCTTGAAGAACTGATCTTTGATTCCCAGTGCTGCTTCCTGCCTGAGACCTACGAGGGTTGGTGTCTCTGGGATGCTGGGCCAGGCAGCACAGTCACCTCCTGGAGAGTGAGGAGGGGTGGGAGGATGTTTGGGTGACGTTGTGCCATTTGACTGCCGCAGAAAACTGACTGACGGTGGGAGAGGGTGGAGCTCACCTCTTGCTCTGGCAGCTGCAAGCAAGAGGGTCCACTGCTGAGTCTGGAAGGTAAAACAAGGCTTAGGTGGAAGCTGAGAAAGGATGATCAAAAAGGGGCAACATGCATATACAAGTAAAGTGGGAGACTTGTTGATCTTTTCAGGGACTGTACAGGGAGTGAAACAAATTTTTGTTTTCCTTGGGAGTGGATTTCCACCTGAGCTTCTTATACCCTCAGAGGAAAGGAACATAAACACTTAAAAGGTTAAAAGGCAATGGGAAAATTGGACTAAAGCTGCCTAATGCAGGAATGGGAAAGAGAAAGGACCAGCAGAAGATGTCTGTTCTGCTGTTTGTTCCCCTGGGGAGGCATCCCTTTGGTGGTGTCACATCTGCTGAGTATCCACAGGCACAGGATGCAAAGAGATACTTGCAGATGGACATCTGTACCATGTAGACAGGCAGGAATTTCTGAAGCCCTCCCACATTTTAGGTCTTCCAGCATAGAGTTGTGGTTCTGTTGTGCATTTTAGCAGGAAGCAAAGAGTCATAGAGAGTCCCCCTTCAGCCCTGCATGGGACACCTGGGTAGCCAGAGTCCTTGGGTAGTACAGTAAGGGTCACCAGATTTCCTCCTTTCCACAGAGAGAACTGGAAAGCAAATGGAGACTCGGTATTGTCCTCCCTCTTGCACTGCCAGTTCTCTGCTGTGTAGAAGAAGGGGAAGGCTAAGCAGTGATTTGTGCCAGGAGAAGAACAGGGTCACACTATATCTTCTTTGAAACACCTGTTAAAACAGGGATCAATGCATGTCTTCTAGAGTTACAGTCTGGTTCCTGCCCTTTACTCACAGTAGTGTGAAGGCTTCAGTCTAAGCCTCAAGAAATAAGGGACAGCAATAATATTGCCACTGAATCCCAAGAGTCTTCTGTTTTAAGATTTAACAGACTCAGGTCTGCAAACACTGGAAGATGACTGGATGGCCCTGGAGAGGGAGAATTGGAGAGGTTGGTCAGAAAGCTCTGTGGTTTTGGTTTTATAGAGGCAAATAAAAATATTCTTGCCCTGAAATTTGGTTCCTGTTCAAATCCAGGCAAAATTTTTGGTTGGAAGGACATGCAGGTCTGAAAAAAAATAGAGGACAGGAAAAGGGTGCTTGGACTCAGTAGTTGGCTCTGTACCCAGGTAGTGCCTGATAGTCCCATCTCATTTTCACAGAGGCAACCTTGCGCAAAGTCATGCATATTAGGTGACTAATCATCTCTTTCTGGGGCAGGAGAGTGTTCCTGTTTGAAGTCAAAAACCTGAGGACTCCTATTTCTGCTCAAGCAGAACTTCTGCAATCCATCCAATGCCCTGGCAACAAACCTCTGTATGATTTGTCCATTGTATCTAGTGTGTGTTGGACACCTTGCCATTATTGTGCAGGTACAGACCAGCTGGTCAGCACATTCACAACAGGTTGACCCATCCTTGACACATCAGACATGCCAATCATCCTACTGCCAGCCTGTGCTTGTGTATCTCTCTCTTGTCCAGTACACCAAGCTGCCTTGAGGCACACTAAACGAGCCATGGCAAAACTGCATTTCTGGGCATCTTGATATACCAGGAGATGTGATTGCATGAGAATTGCATGTTACGGGTTAGGGATGTTGACAGTAAGGGCAAGGGATATTGACAGAGATGCTGGTGTTCTTGCCAGTGGTGGAAGCAAGGCGGGCAATAAGGGAGGAGATTAAAACCAGGGGGACATTGGCAAAAACTGGAAGAAAAGCAAGAGCAAAGAATTTAAAAGACTGTTTTTATCTGTTCCCACATGGAATAAAGGGACTATTCTTTGCATTCCTGAGAGCACAGATTTTGTTCTAGTATATAGGAAATTTTCTGTCTCATTCTGCAAAGTTGGAAAGACAACTATCAGTGAGCAAATAAGGGACTATACAGAGAATAACTACCTTCTGGGGTTCTGTTGTTTGGAGATATTGGATACAGAGAGGCCTCCCCAGCATGAGGCACTGACCATACCAGTCGTCAAACCCATTGCAGAGGGAACTAGGTTGAGATGTGAGAGCCTGGCACATGGACTGTTCATCTATCCAATTTGCCCTGGGGTGCATGAGAATGGGACCATGCAAGTGGACCAGCTGTCTTTAAGTTTGTTTCGCTCTTAGCTTCTGCGAATGAAATTTTAATATTTTGAGTGAAGCACCTGAGCCAGCAACTTTCACCAAGTCTTACTGTGTTATTGACTGTTCTCCCTCACTGGGGTGATTTTCCAGGAGGGAGAACCCCAAGATCTCCTTTCTGAATGACTTTTGCGCCTTGCATAAAAGCAAAAATGTCAAGCCACTTTTTAAAAAAGTCATTCATACAAAAAACCACTCATACAAAAATGACCCTTACAAGCCTGAAGTGTCATTCTCAAGGGACTGCTGCTAAAAGAGCCTGCAAATGCCATTGGGCTTGGTTTTCATCTTTTCTCTCTCAGTGTGACTATGACATGTGCTGGTATTTGCTTTGCGAGATAACAACAGGCACAGGACATTTCAGGAAATACAAGGAGACAGTTAACCAAATATCTGCAACATTATCAAAGCCAGCATAATGCTGGTCTGAGCCTAACAGGAAAGCAGCAGTGGTAAAAACTGGACACATGACTTTAAAAATGTCATGTCTCGTTATCAGTAACGCGACTAGTCAGTCCTCGGTTAAGAGTGATTGCGAGTCTATAAGAGGGAATGGAGTGCTGCGTTCTCCCCAGGCATGATTCACATTTCCAATATGTGGCATCTTCACTTTAAAATATCATGCTAACTAGCTATGGTTGTTGACAACAGTCCAAAAATCCTGATGGCTGGATGGTGTCTGAATGAAAGAGGAAAGCTTCTCTTTCATTTCTCCTGGCCTGCCTTCCTCAGCATTGTTCTGGTGCAAGCCCCACCGCTCTCCTACTTCAGCCTGAGCACCAATAAGCACGTTTTACAATTGTTTGCTGGGTTCAAAACACTTGAAACATTTCAAAGCACCTGACATCCTTTCAAGTTAGCTGCTAAAAAACCAAGCGCAAACAGAATGGGTTTCAGAGAAAGTCTGTCAATCAGCACTCAATCTGTATGTTCTCTGAGACATTCCTTATCCTGGCTGATTTATTTCATATTAAAAGGGCTGTCAATCTGTATCACAAGAACAGGTTGGGAAAAAAAAAATGAGTGATGTCTGTGACTTTTTTTGTTTATTTAAAATGATATTTCCCCCCTCCTCCTCTCCCCCTCCGCATTCTCTTACCCACCCCCACCTTTATTTTTCTCTGCAGGTACAGCATGAGTGTTGTGCACCACATGCATTTAAATTAGAAATATACTTTACAAAGCCGTGGCAGACCATTTGGTTTTTTTTTTTATCCATCAAATATATCCCTTTTACCATCTGATGGCTTGGCAACAGGATCATCTCTCTTTCAGTTAAAATAAATGGGCCAGTAAAGTGGTGGAATATTCACTGTGCTGAAAAGACTTTACCCTAGTTAATGTACACTGCATGTTGTGGCCTTCATTAGAGCAGAATACTAATGATACACTGCATGTCTCCCCATGGTACCACTTTATTGTACCAGCTGTATTATTGTTTTATATTAATATATTGATTATTTTCTTTTTCTCTCCTGTGTGTGTTTTGTCTCCTGACTTTATTCTCCTGGCATTGCTTACCTATTACATCTGACAATTGTTTTCAATATCACATTTTTACAATGAATGTTGATATTTATATGATTTCTTTTTGGTTTCCCCCATGTCTCCAAAGTAATTAATTTCCATTGTTTGCTGCACAGATGTTGCTATATTTTTCAGTGAAACTTGATAAAGAATGGCACCTTTGCATACAGGTATAGAGGGAAAAAGGACAAATATCTTGGCATTAAGGCAGGGTCAGGGGTATCTAAACTCTCAGAAAACCAATTCTTGGGGTTGGATGCAGGCTGAGAAAGATCTGATTTCTAAATCTTTTCCAGTTTGTTAGACTGCTGAACTCACAGATTCTGTTTGCTATAGCTGTGAGATAACCCTTGCACCTGGGCTGGCCAGTAACTCAGCTTTATGATATCTTAGCAGAAAATTGAGTGAGGCAGGGAATGAGGGTGTACTCGCACATATACATAACATATTTCATTTTACTAGCTGCTCACTAAACACAAAAAATGGGAAAATGCGAGGTGAAAGCTGAATTACCAGGAAGAATCTGTAATTTAACAATACTTGAGGTGTAAGCACCATCATTTCAATCCTTGTTAATTCAGCAGCTAATCTGGTCCAGGTCTGGAGCTCATGGGCACTATAGCAATATAGGTAATAAACAAGAGTAACTCCCTGGTAAACCCAGAGTTATGCAGCTTTTCCTGGGCTGAGAAACAGTGAGTTCCCTCAGGATTTTTAAAGATGCCATAATATGTTGCTATCACGACTTTCTCACAGAAAGCTTGCTGATGATAGAACGTTTGTGAGTCACCTAAACATACCACTGGCAGTATCAGGGATGAGAATGTGGAGATCTGACAAGTGACTCAGTACTGTAGGAGGTTACTCAACAGCCCACAGCCCATACACCCCATACACACTTTCCCATCCCACTCAAAATACTGGCTTGATTGGCTGATTGGTGGAAGACTCAAGGGGTCCTGTGAGCTTGGACTGGTACAGAAGAGTATAAAGACTTAAAGAATCCAGGAAAAAAAGTGATTTGGAAGAAGATGTGGCAGTGTGGCCGGCTGATTCATGTGGTGAACACCTAGTGCATGGCCTTGCCCTCTCCAGGTGTGCATGAGCTGGATCCAGCTGTGGCTGGAAGCTGGTCTGTGAGTCTGGCAGCTGCAAAGTACCCTTGATATTCCTGCCTGGCTTGTGTTGTGGGAAAGTTTTTGTACCTCTTCCTGACAAAACAGTGTGGATCAACCCTCTGCTCCGCACAGCTGAGCCCTGCACAAGTGAAAGGTTTGCAGTTACAGACACTGTTTGTCCTGCTGCATGGGAATGAAGGTGATCAGCGTTAATTCATTATCAGCATAGGAAGGCAAAGGAAAAAGCTGCATTCGAAGAGAAGGTGCCAAATCGCTGTGTGAATGAGGTAACAGGGCTTCATGGCCACACTAGAAGAGCCTCCTGTTGCTGAGCTGGTGTCTAGCATTTAGCATCCTTCCGCCAGCACAGTGACCTCATGCTTGAACATTAACATGCATTTGCAAACCCCACTGCTAAGGTACAAGTGATGTGTAAACTATACATAAGAGCAGTAATCAGAGAACTTTGTAAACTCAACAGCAATTAAGGAAGGAAGAAATATGGAAGCTTTTCCCAGCATGAAATAACAATCAATGACAATAAAAGGGAAGGAGACACAAAGACTGTCATATAGACTGTAAAAGCACTGGAATAATCCATAGCAAACCCCTGCAAACTAGTGTTTCCGTTTCCATCCGCTTCATGCTTTTGCAGTTCCAGTAATTAAGGTCAGCCCTTTCTGGTAAAGCCTATTCTGTCACTAGAACTATTCCGGGGGGGTAATTCCTCTAGCCTCTTCAGCCCAAATTTTTAACTGATGTTACCCACCAGCTCTCTCCATGAAATAAGTTAGCATGACGTGCTGACTCCAGTTGTGAGAAAACAATTTACAGTCCTTATGGGGATGATTGACCTTGATGGATCATCCTTAAAATGTCAGCATCAGCATTATGAAGACTTTTGAGGGTGATTATAATGGTTAAGCTCACTAGTGGACAAACAGTTCATAACGGATTTGTTTTGCTGAGACAGTGAAATCATCTACTCTCTGTGGCAAAGAAACAGCCAGCAGAAAGATTTTTTTTGTTTACTTTTTGTGTTGTTTCTGTCTTTTTCTGATACAGTTACACAAGGCAGGGCTAAGATGTCAAGGTGGTGTAGCAGCCTGTATTTTTCTTTTCCAAATTAGAGGTTAAGTAAGACAGTAGAAACTCCCTGGTAGTTCGGAAATGCTGACTCTCAGAGAGGCAAGATGCTGTCAGTCACCTGATGAGTGATATTGCTGCTTGTGAGTTAGTAGCTCTTGAACTCAGAGCCTTGCACTAGCCAGAGGCTGGAATTTCTGCCTCACAAGAGCTGCATTCCCTGTGCCCTGTCTGTCTGTGAGTCTGTTGGCCACATCTCATTGCTGACCACTGGGTTCTTTACAGTCCTAAGAGAGCTGTACT
>VWZG01002687.1:553099-645599 GCA_013396735.1 Grallaria varia
CACTACACGAGTACCAGTGGGCCACAACTCACACAGACATTTTCAAGGACGGTGTGGAGCAGGTGGGTAACGCTATTTTCCTGTACAAACCTGGAAAAATTACACCTGGAATCCTGCCTCTGCTGCCTTTTTATCAGAAGGAAGCAGACAGCATGGAGGGAGTTCAGAAGGAGCAACATAAAATGATTAAAGGGCTGGAGGGAAACAGCTGGGCATGCAAGCAAGGCACGAAAACTGAATGCATATAGTTTATGTAAGCAATATTAAAGGAGAGGACATAATGACATGAAGTATATATATCAGCTGGGATGGGAATTATTTGAGTTGGTAGAAAGGATTACAACTGAAACAGAAGAAGTGAAAGTGAGAAAAGAAAGGTGTACATATCCTTAAGAGGAAAATTTTCCAGACAGTGAGAGCTGCAGGACCATGGAGCAGTCCTCTGAATGAATTGGTGGAAGCTCCATCTCTGGGGACATTTAAATCTGGACTGTACAGAGTATTAGAGAATATAAAAATACAATGTAGAGAACAAACCTGCACTGTCAGGGGATGGACTAGATGACTTAATGCATCTTTTCCATTTCTAATTTCGATGATTCTATGGCTCATTAATTGCACATCATACAAATGCAGTAAAATTTGATGGGAATTAAAAAAAAAGAGAGAACTTACATTGTGGGGAGGCTGCCAGACTGAGTGTAGACATATTCCTTAAAACATATGAGACAAGTACATCTCTTCTTAGGTTTGTTGCTATTATTCTAAAAGTTATTTTATTCACATTTTCTTTAGCATACTCATGCTGCATGGAGCTGAGGGCGGGATAGGTGACACTTTTCCATGATCACAGCTTGTGAACTGATGCTTTAGTCTTTTTCCTTTAGAACTTAAAATTGTATGGTTTCCTACATTGGGATGTACTGGGGTGGAGTTATGTGGTAAACTACCTTTGCAGGATTGATGTTATATAGGGCTCAATTTTTTTTCCTATTGAAATACACAGCAGACCTTTGACTGATTTCAGTTGTCCTGGACATAAACACCGTATTGGTAGCAGTGTAATAATCTAGACCCTGCTAGAAAATTTGGTTGCACTTTGTCAGTGTGAGGACAAACAACATTTTGAGGAAGTCTGGGATTACTTGTTGAAGGTCTTTAAATAGATACTGGTTCTTAATCCAATATATTATCTGTTCAAATGAAGTCATTATCCAGCTCAAGCCAACTTTTCTCCTCCCAGTCATGTCTCACATCTTGAATGGGAGCCTTGTGTAACAGTCTGCTTCTTCAGCCTTTCCCATAGAATGAGCTACAGTCCATACTTTTTCATGCAGAGCATCACGATGGCATCCTACCTCAGAACAGGCACACCCGAGCAACAGAGCACTGCAATCTCCCACCCAGTGTTGACTGGCATGGTGATCTTGGAGCAGAGAAGAAACCACAGCATTTCACCTCAGGTGGGGACATACTGCACCTCTTATATGGTATATGGTAGATCATGATACTGGCTTAAAGTGGGAAAAGTAATACTTGAAAGGTCTCTACCTGCTATGGGACTTTGGGAACACAAAACTGTGTCCAAGTTCTCATCTCAGCTTTGCTGTACAGAGCCTTCATTGGTGAACTCACTGTAGGCTTGTTTTATCTACTTGTCTAGAATAGTATAATAATGTTTAAAGGGCAGCACAGTTGGTTGCAGCTGGCCAGTAACTCAGCTTTATGATATCTTAGCAGAAAATTGAGTGAGGCAGGGAATGAGGGTGTACTCGCACATATACATAACATATTTCATTTTACTAGCTGCTCACTAAACACAAACCACATCTTTTTCTTCCTGTCTAAACATGCTGCTATGGAAAGTTAAGTCCTGTCCTCTTGATTTCTAACCTCAGTCTGTTAATTGGTGCTGTCCTGAGCTGTCTCCCTGACCATATAAACTGCAAAACATTGAGTAAATCACTTTGTTTCCATTTGAACTTCTTGTTACAGATGTTCATTTGTTTTTAAGAGCTTCATGAAGTTCTTTAATAGGTTAGCAAGGAGGCCCCCTTTTCTCCAAAGAGATCCATAATAATTAGTTCTTCTGAGTCTCTGTAGCACACACTGAGAGTGTCATTTCCCTGTAAACGCCCATGATATTTTTGGCACCAATCAATTCACATTGTTAGTAATAAATTCTTATGTAGAATGTCCTCACAGAACTCACAAAATAAATGTGTAAAGGTATTCAGAAAAATACTTCTTAATGCATAACTGAGAAATAAAGACAAAAGAGATCTAGCACATCCCTGTGATGTTCCTACAGTAGGTAGTAATTCCCTTTTCTTTACACGTGCTCTGGGAAGGAGGAAGTTGTGTCAATTTTAGTGAATGTAAAGGCCAGCCTGTAGGCTAAACCAGTGAGTTTGTGTGGATACATAAGTGCATAGATTAAAAAAGAGGCAAATTCAGTCTGGCCATCCTCCAGCTTGGGACTTGGTTAAAGGACAGTGATTTGATTTCATTTAAAAAGAAATGAGGGGCAGGAACTAAACGAGGTTGACATTGCTGTGAAGGGCAGGGCAGTAGAGTCTTACTGGAATTGTAAGGCACCTTTGATTGCAGTGGAACTGAAGGAGCAGGGAGAACTGTGGACCAGCTGGGCAGTGGAAAGGAGAGCTCTCTTGCTACCCTCCTGGTTCAGGGTGTGGCATTGCCAGGGCTGCTTATGGCACAAGCACAGACCTCGGCACTGGAGACTTGTTCAGACTGTGTATAGGACACTAAAGAAGCTCAGCTGAACTTGTGTCTCCTGAGTAACACATAGTGTGTTACTGTTTTACCTTGATGGATGCATGTTTATTCATGAACCATGGCACAATAGCAGCACCATACTATTGGTGGAAAAGATGCTTCTACATCACAGTTATTTGGAAGAATTTCTATTGTTCAGCATCTATTTTCCTTCAGGACAAAGTTCATGCAAATGTCTTATCCTTGCAAAGTGGAATTCTTTATTTCACCCTTGTTATTCTGTTCTCGTCTCTGCAATAGAGTAACAAAACATGATTGCTAGAAACCTACTTTGGGTGGTCCCTTCTAGAGCACCCCTAACCTTCCTCATCCTCCTTGGTTTCTTTAGATCCCAACTGCAAGACCATGAAGAGATAAGACTGTATCTGTTATGCCAAAAGAAAAATAAAGACTGCGACCTATACTCACAGGCTGTGAGACCAACACCAGCATCTGAAAAAGAAGAGTCTTAAAAGAGTAATAACATTGATGCAGATGTAGAACTGTCATATTTAATTTACAATAGGCAGACAATTCCAGGCAATCACTCCCACAGCTATCATAACTTAGACATATTGCATATATGTGTGTGTGTGCACTGCATTTATATGTGTGTGTGTGTGTATTGCATAGAGATATGCAGAAAACTCATTATCGTGTACAGTAATGGTAAATATTTCACGGACCTCATTCTTTCAGTCTTAGTCCTTTACAAATCCACTGAGGGAAGTTGCACTTGAACACAGAATGACAAGGGCAGCAGGGTTTGGCTTCATGACAATGGGCTTGCTTCATCTCATTGTGCTACTCCTTGGTGGTGACAGTAAGAGCAAGAGGCAAGCCTTCTTCACCTGGTGGGGAAAGATCCCTGTGTAACAAGGACCAGGCAATGCAGTGTTTGAATGAGCAGCATGTCTTCTGTCTCTTTTTAGAAAGAGGGGAACACTATGTGGTAGGTGGTGGAAAGTTAGAGAGATGGTAGGAAAGCTGGAGCGGTGGCTCTGCTTCCTCTCCACAGCCTATAGCTGTTCTCCCAGGAAAGTGGGAGCCTGATATGAGCTGCTTACTAATTTGTATGCCCCCAATGCCCCTGGAAGAAGGTCTGGCTGGAACATGGCTATCTATTTTTACTGTACAATGCCTGATTAGCTCCTTGAAGCTCATTAACAAATCATTTAAAAATTCAGATGAGAAAACTTGATGACACTTCATTTCCTTCTGCATTGACTCTCACTTGATGTGAAGTGTCTGTTCGGCTGCAAAGCCTAGCCCAGTGCCAGTTCTTCAAATCTTAGCTGATTCAGCTCTCTTTGCTCACCTACAATCTTACTAAAACAGGACTCTCCTAAGAATTAATAGCCTATTACGTGTGAATAAGGCGGGGAGGAATCAGGTTTTTGCTGTATGCTGGTGCATATTTCACATTCACCGGGCCCATGGACAGCATTGTTGAGTTTATCTAAAAGAAAGAGACTTCTGCTTTTCTGACTCCTTTCTTGTCAAATGGAAACCAATCAATTCTCAGAGTGTGTTGAACTGAAACCAAGAAGTCGGTTTAAAATGTATCTTGCTGGAAATTGGCAAGCCTATCTACCTGCTCCACATCAGTGCCTTTCTGCTCAAGTCGTGTCTTTACTTGGCAGCAACACAAGGTGGAATAAAAACAAGCAGCTCTTCCCAAATTCCTGCCTGCTCAAATTTACATACCGGATTAAATGATTTTTTGTCTTGTTATTATACCCCCTGGGTTCCTGGAGTACAGGTTGCTTTATGCATAAATCATTTGCAGCTGACATATTGCCTATAATTTTCTCCAGAAACCAGTTTCTTAGCACAGTAAATTCACTACAATTTATAGCAGAAAACACATTGGAGTTTTGGCTCTAACATTCCTCACTTATGGCTCTAAGCTGTCAGGAATTGCTGTGCTGCTGCCTGCTACCACGCAGTCACTGTGCTTCCCTCCCTGCACTGCCTGCATTGGGCAAAATTAGACAGGGAGATAGAAAGGTGCCAAGAACTTGTTTGCAAGGTGTTGTGGAAGCAGCCAGACTGAAAGATGCTTTTGCTTTTATTTTGTAATTTTATTTGAACATGGGCCTGAAGAGACTCAGACATCCCACAAGAGGTTAACCTTTCCTATTTGGTGCAGTTTAAGTCAGTAATTAAAAAAGCAGGAAAGTTTCCTGTGTGACATGGAAGAAGTTTTTCTGAGGAGATTAATAACTTTCTCAGTCATATATGGTCAAGCCCTGTTTGCTTCCAGCCGTATTTCAGAATGCTCTGGGGCTTTTTTTGGTGGTAGCTTGTCAAAGAGCCACACGTTACCCTGATTTATCTGAGAGCTATTCATGCAAAGCCTGGAGCTGCTCAGCCATGCTTTGCTTGTATCATTTGTCCAGTGATATGATAAGCTGAAAGTTCTTGCCTTGTAATACCAGGTTAAATGTGCGTGTTGTGTCTTTGTCCTCCTTTGCAGCACATGAAGCTGAGGTGGGGGGTGTGTGCAGCTGTTGCACTACTTTGAAAATTGCCTAAACAGACAGACAGTTCTCTTGGTGGAGGGAAGGAGTAATCATGCTCCTTTATATACTTTGCAAGTGCAAAAAGGACTTACTGTGGACTACAGTATGAAATTGCAGCTCATCCACTGCTTAAAGATACATGTCCTTTTCACCCCCTGTGGTGAAAACCTGGTCTGCTCGACACAGCGCAGCTGAGTCGCAGTGGGTGCAAGGCTGTGCACTAGGGCCAGTCCCAGGGAGCAACTTCTGCAGGGTAAAGCCCTTCCCCAGCTTCCCTTCTGTCAGCATTTTCATCTGTCTTACCCAAGGGCAAATGATGAGGCAACCATCAAAAACACCTTGCCTCCCCTTTGCACAGCCCTGGTGGGTGCTGGCTCAGCCCCTGATTTTCTCTCGGACACTCTCACACCAGGACAGGGTGGAAGGGTCAGTGAATGTCCCATGAGGCTGTCCCGGCACAGTGAGGACTTGTTTGGTCTAACAAGGAGGTGACTGAGAAATGATAGGATCACTATAAATACATTGGGAATAAACAACAGAGAGGGAGAAGGGATTTTTTTTTTTTTTTTTTTTTTTAAGTTTTAGGGCCGTGTTGGCACAAGAACAAATGGTTATACGCTGCTCGCAAATAAATGTCATCTGGAAATTAGAAGAAAGTCCTAATCAGCAGAGCAGGGAGGTCCTGAAACTACTTTCTGATTGGAGCAGCAGTGGGCAAACCCAAAGTGCTGTCTAGATGCTGGTAGATAGCTAGATGAAAGGTTTTATATGTTATTTTTGTGCTAGGAAGACACTGGCTGGAAAATGTGGGAGGTCCCTTCCCATCCTGCTTGCTCTGCAACATCTCTCTCTGCCTCCTTAAGCTCCCCAGGGAGGGATTCTCCTAGATCATTTCTTCTCTTAGAGTACAGAGACATCAGCCTCTTCAGTCAGGGGCAAGTCATTGCTCAAGGAAGACCAATCCTCTTCCTCATGCTCCCTGAGCTGAGGTCAACCCAAATAAAACAGGAGATGGAAAGCTTAGAGAAGGTAGCAAGATCTAGGTTTAACAAATTGTTTATCAGACAAACATTTGAGATTCTGTCTATCCCCACTCATTATCCTCAATGTCAACAGCCCAAGTTTTCATTACTTAGTTATTCCTAAATCCAAACTATTTACTTTTGGAAACACAGGCCCAGGTTTGAAATACCTACAGGCTCTTGTACCATATGTAAGGCATTTGTGAGCTTTTTTTTTTATTAGCAGGGATTTTCTTCACATACAGAAATAATATTAGGAAAATAGACTTATTTTTAAAGATGACTAGTGTGTTTTGAACAGTTTTTCAGCAAATGCACTCAGTGGACATGTGAAAATTCTTCAGTGTAGGTAGACATACAAATGCAGAACAACAAAACCCAGTCATTTCTCACAATGGCTTGTTTTCCTCTGGGGAACTGTAGGCAAAATCACTTCTTGGCTGGCTACACTTGTCAGTATTTGGTAAAACCTTTTAAATCTTGTCAAGACTCTGGCATTGCTTGCCCCACTCCCAAAATCTAGAGGCAAAAGAGAGCCCATGGGCCCCAGTGACAAAATCACTGGAGACTGTTGTCTCAGCCTCCTGTGCAGCTCTGGTATTTGACTTGGCAGCTTTTGATGTTCTTAGTGTGATTCAAGTGTTTACCATCATGTCCACCACATGTAAACCCTTCAAAATGTCAAACATCACAGATTAAAATAAAATAAAATACAGTGATCACAGGATATGTGACTCCCAAGGCAGCCGTGACAAAAATGCATCCTCAATCACATACACTTTTGCCACTTCAAAGGAAATGCCGTGTAATGAACGGCTAACTCTTCATCAGGCGTTTTCAGATCAGGCATTTTTCTCAGGTCTGTTCCTGGAACACGTTAAAAGAAAACTTCCTCCCCTCACCCATTTGGAAAATGTTTTACATTCCAGTGTTAAAACTCATATCACTGCGTCCTCTCCAGTCCTCTCTAGGACCCTGCAATAAATGTCACAAGGAAAGGGATAAGGAAGGAGAGGCTTTAACTTGGGCTCTTTCAGGCAGTAGTTTAATTTTTAGTTGTTTACTATATAGCTTATATACTACTAGCTTAAATAAATTAAACTCTGAACATCCTTGTCCTCCTCTGTTCCTTTCAACAGACTTCATTCCAAAACCTTTTCAGGTATGTGGACATAAATCTGTAGAAATCCCCGCAGTTGACCAAACCACCACAGACTTGCCCTTCTAAATAAGACCAGTGTACTGACGATGCAGTAACAAGGTTGGCATGAGCCTAGACTTTATTTTTTCCTTCCAGTGTTACAAAACTGTGGTCTCAACATAGTTTATACTGGACAATTTCCATCCTCCAAGAATCCAACAAGTAAACCACATTTGTGAAGACTGATTCTGTGATTTCCAGAACATAAGGGCTGTAGCTTTAGGCTGTCAGTCTGTTCTTGGCACTGCCAGGGGACCCCATTCCAGCTGACTCCCAGACCACTTATTTGGAAACATAATGGGAGAAATTTCAGATGCTCCTGCGTTACTTTAGACACATTATTCAAGCGCATGTAAGTTGCCATCATTTCTAGAACTTCATTTCAGGTTCCTGTTGCTGAAAATCATCCACTTTGGAACGGTATATTTATGTTTTGGTGGTGCATATATCACTGGAAAGATTCAGGATACCCGTAAAACTTGATACTCTCCAGGATACCTCTAAAACTGGGTATTATTCTGAATTACCAGTGCATGGAGCTCTCTTTCTAACCCCATGCAGTGACTGAATCTGCCATCAAAATCCTGACACAAAGACACAATGGGGTTGATGTGAGAGTAAGAGTGACAGTGCGTCTTGCGTTGGCACACACAACTGGCTCATGGGCTTTTGAACTCCCCTGTCATCCAGTTAAGTCCAAGGAAATGTTGATGGTTTGGGCTTTGCAGATCATACCTTCACCTCTCTGTGATATCCAAAGTGTGGCTCATTGCCTTGCTTCTTCAAGCTCCCAAATCAAGTAGAGTCACATTGGAAAAGACTTCCCAGCAGCAAATATGTTTGCTTCCTGCCCTGATCCCTTTTCTCTTCTTCATCCCTGTGTAGGATAGGAACAGGTAGAGGTCGTTGCAGGTACAGATGCAGACTTTTGATTTGTCAAAAAATATCTATTGTTAGTAGCAGCATCTTCCCTCTGTAATCTTCTTTACTGAAGGATTGAAAGAAGAGTTCAGAACTGTGGAGTCACCTCTATAGAGGTCCAGAGACATTGTCCTAGAGAAGAGCATCCAGAGACCTGTGAAAAAACCTACTCCTCTCAACTGAGATCCTGAAAAATCTGTGTTCTTCCTAGTTTGTATAAATTTGGCATGTCTTGCTGACAAGTCCTCATCTTGTGTGTGAGCCGAGAGAGAGTGTGTGTTCACTATCACTCATAGCAGAGAATCAGGAGGGTGCAGTGTCTTGCAGCACATACTGTTGTGTACTCAAGGACTCTTACACTGGATGCAAAGCGTGACAGCAGAGGGAAATGAGCACCAGATCAAGCTGTGTACACAGGCTTTTTGCAGAATGACCAGGAGTAGAGAATGGTTGCTGAATGATACTTTTAAGTTGGGGCTTTTTCCCCTACACCATCGTATCACACCCCTTTACATTCTTGTCTGTAAATTTGGTCCACACCTGTGCTGGTCCACTGTAACCTGTCTCCTCCAGAAAGCCAGCACATGGCAGCAAAACAGTTAGGAATAAGGGATAGCTTCATTCTCAGTGCTTCCCAGAAAGAATATGTTTCATTGGTAATTGTAATTTTAGGTTAAGGACAGGGTCAGTAATATAACTTGGAGCATCCCACTTGCTGGTGCTATAAAGCTTTGTACGTCAGTGTCAGAGACCAGTGTCTCAGGCTAATGGAAATTCTAGTGGGTTTGGGAACTTTTCAGTTCTTCTGTCATGACAAAAGGTTTTTGAACTAGCAGTTGTGTGCTCAGACACTGGCAGAGACTAGTTGAGAGAATCTGATGGTATCTATTGGAATTTCTAGTACAGTAAATAGGGGAAATATTAATCATTTCCTTTTTAAACACCGACAGTATGTTCTGTGCTTTCCTGTACAGAGTCCAAAGTACAGACAGTGCTTGCACTGAAGAACTTGCATGTCCAAACAAGGGCCAGACAGATTGCAGTAAGTAACCCAGAGGTACAAAAGCTTTTATACTGGTATACATTACATGATTATGTGTGAATTGTCAGGATTTATAGCTAACTGATTGTAAAAGGAACTTGCTAACATGCTGCTATGACAAATAATATTGCTTCATTTGCAGTCAGTCACCAGATGTACAGAACTATTAATCTCTTTCACACATTGCTGTAATTTTTTCTAAAACTTAAAAACCCACCACAGCCTCCCCAAAAAGGCAAAGGTAAGAATTTGATGAGGTCATTAGTATTGCCCTGCTGCCCACATTACCTTCATTACATTGTCATACTCTTCTGCCTTTTATTTAGTCTAGTTTATTTCTTATTTAATCTTATGGATTATGTGGAAGATTCCTGCTCATTGTAGACTGAATTCTAGAAAGAAGGAAAGAAAGAGAGAATCTGATGGATTTTGGATACAGCAACCAGTCTGAGGCATTGATATGCAGCTGGACCTCTTGCCCATTCAATTTTCTTTCTGCACAGCTGAATGCCAATTATTCAGTTGAACATGCCTTTCCATGCTACCCAGTTTATATGCCCTTGGGATGAAAATGATAGCTCATGAATAAGGTAATGTGTCAAACTAGCTTGGCAAAACCAGGTAATTGGGCACTTTTTAAAAGCATTAAAACTTTTTCTCTGTAGTTAGATCACAGATCTAATACACATCTGCTCCCCTGACCAAATCCAGCAGACCACATCAATCACCAAGCTCTCAACCGGTTTCCTGCGTGCAATACCAGTCAGAAGGCAAAATGACCACACATGGCAGTCTGCTCAGTGTAAGCCCCAAGAATTAATATTTCCTGTGAAGAAACTTTTTTTCTGCTTTGGGGAGTCCTATTATATTAGTTCTTTCCCGAGAAAACTGTCAAGAGCAGAGTACGAAGTCCAGGGACAGGAAGGAAACTTAATGACCAAGAAATACATGTTGAAAAAAGGCATGTTTTATTCAGATAGCAATAGGTTAGATGGCGTGTTATGAAAGAGCAGAGTTAGTATCTTAACAAGTGCTATCAAATAACCTATCTCGCATGCTGACCTCCAGATCTGGTTTGGATTGAAAAATTACCTCTGAAATCCATACTAGTTTGTTGCTTCCACATTGCATTAGTTAAAAATCATGAAGTAATGGTTCCTCAAAAGGGAAATGACTCATTCACAATGAACAGTTGGCAAGTTTGATAATGGATCAAGAATCAGGAGAAAATGCAGATGCATATTACTGTTGAGAGAGGTTTTCTTTAATATGGGTGGAAACTACACAGGATAATGATAAAATTGATGCTGGCATTGTCCAAAAGTTGGAAAACATGAGGGGCAATGGTAAATAAACACAGGGAGAAAAAAACAACAAGGCATATATTTTTGATTAATTTTACATTCTATGTAGGGGTTTTTGTTTCTGCATTTTAGTGTAAGACCAACTATTTTGAGAAGAAACCAACTGTTTGGAGAAGAACACTTGGGGTGTTTAGAACACTGTGAAGCAGGGAAAACATCTTTTTGAAAGACCTAATTGTCAACCAAGGCCTGATGAAATAGTTACTTAAGTAATTCCATAACCTTTTAAAGTTCAGACACAGTGGATTAGATTTTTAAATGTATTTTGGCTTGTGAAGAGTTTGAATGCAAAGAGAGTTTTCAAAGATACCTAGGCAGATCAAGGTCTATTTCTAACTCTTTTGAAAACAAGTCAGCATCTAAACTGCTTGCTAACGTGCTGGTAATCTATTTGCTTGTAGAACTGTTCACAAAGGCATAAAAGCATTTAAATGGCTTTTTGAACAACTGCTGGTAAGGCAGGGTCAACAGAGATCAAGTGAACTGTGTCAAGTCCCAAGAATTCAACCATGCACAGCTGAAAGCCCAGCTGGGAGGAAGCCATGGACTGGATGTGGAAGCAGGACTTGAGGTTAAGACGTAGTTGTAATTACAGAAGGACCTCAAGGCCTCTTGAGAAGTCAGGACAACTGGGGCAACACCAGGTGATTGAAAAGAGCCATGAAAAAGACAACTTCTGCCAGTGGTGAATGGGATGTTCTAATCCCACTGCTTTTTTGAATTCTGGACTAGAGTATTAGTTCTTTCCATGGAAAAGCAAAAAAATTCATTCTCCACAGCTCATGTATACTGTAATGCCCCGTGAACATGTGCTTATTCTGAGTTTTGTTTGGAAATCTCTGCAATTAATTCTGGAGGTAGATAAATGTTTTCTCTTTCACTTAAAAGACGGTCATATCTATTTGTCAGGTCTCATTTAAAATCAAAGCTTTACTTGCAAAACTGGAAAACAGGAGCATCTAGGTTAAATTTTTCTGCTGGCCTCAGCAGAGCAGCTTTTTAGATGAACTGAACACCACTTACTTCAAAAGCCACTTCTATTCCAACTTCAGTGTTGGCTTCCCCGTCAAGTTAATTAATCTGCCAGGATTGGAGATTAAGTGAATTTGGAAAGTGAGCAAAATTTGGTTCTAAGATAGTTGCATACATTTGCCATTTGTGGTTAGGAATAGAACCCAGAGAATGTTTATTCCATGGTAGGAAAAACAGTTTTTACTTTTCTTAAACACAGCTAGCTAGTTTATGACTCCTGGCAGGAGTACAGTAACTTTGAGCAACTAGTTTGTTTGTTCCAGCTAATTTATAGAGGGTGCTATTCATTTGCCTTTTCCCTTAAAGAGGTTCTGTCCTACAGTTTAGGCCTGCAATGAGACATTGCTTAGACCTGATAGAAATCAGGCATACAGTGTTTTCCAGAATCCAAATAGCTGGGCATGGGTATTCTAAATCCATCATGCCTCCAACAAGATATTAAACGCCACAGCTACTGCTATGTCATGTAATGCTTCAGCTCTCCCAGTGCAAGAGGCCCTTTTCCAGACAACAGAGGGGAAGGATGGAGGGACAGTTAATTAGCAATCTCATTCCACGGAATGGGCTGACATCATCAAGACAAGCTCAGTGTAAAGGAAGACAACCACCAACTGGGTGCCTTGAGCAAGCAAGAAGAAGGGTGAAGGGCCACCGTATTAAAACAGACATTTAAGTCTGAAACCAAAACTCTCAAGAACAGCTACAGAGAGTTGCTCCCAGTTTTGATTTACACCACAAATCCACCATGTTTTTTTTAAAAGGATTTCCTTTTCATTTGACTCATCTGAAGCATGTAGGCATGAGGAGCAGGTGGTATAAGTTTGGGAAAACTCCCACTGGCTGTCAGAGCTTCCCAGCTCAGCTGGATAGAGGTGAAAGTGGAGGCAGCTGGGGCCTGGAAGATTTTGTAGAGCTTCCCTTTCCATCTTTTGGTTTCTGCCCCAACAGTTATTTTCAACCATGCTGAAGCCAGTTGCCAGGTCCTTTCCTGCTTGCCTTAGGTAACCCAGGGTTAGGAAGCCAGTTAGGAAACCTTTTTACTGGAATACTCTGAAGGCTGAGGTGTGGGTTAACATCTCAGAGATGGCTAGGAGGCCTTACTGCACCTAGTAACTGAGTGCATTAAAAATCGTCATGTGGACACCAGCAAGGTCTGTTTGGCCTCTAGCCTGTGTGGCAGCAGGGGCAGAATGGTCTGAAAACAGCTGGCCTTATTCATCAAGTGAGAAACCTCAGGGAGAAGTTTAGTGGTGGCTCAGACATGGAGTACTAGTACTAAAACCAAGCAATATCAGGTGATGTTTTAGATGAACAAACCAGTGCATTATTTTATCCAGCCTTTTTCTAATTTGGGTAGACAATTTTTGCACTGCTGTGGAATACTGCTATGGAAATTCGGGACTGGCTGTGGCAAGACAGAGTTCACTCCCAGTGCACAGTGATGGGAAATAAACAAAGAGAGTATTAGAATAAAATCAGGGTAAATGCAACGGATAGAATTTTAAAATTCCATTTACTCTCTCATGTGCAAATAATCCATCCTTGTGTGTCTAAACTAGTCTTACAATGGATGCTATCTCACACTGGCACTTTGAGTAGCCATGTGTTTCTGATGTGTGAGTTATTAAAATTTAAAGCTGCCCGAGCTTTGCAATAAAGCTTTGCTGAGTGTTAGGTCAGTCAGACCCAAAGCCAAGCAGAAGAACTACCCATAGGAAGGCCCTTGCGTAAGTTCTTATCCTTGTCTTGCGCTCTTCCCTGATTTACACATTAAAACCAGACTGTTGCTTGCCTACTATACTGATTTCCCTACTAGAATCACACAGAAGTATGGGTTTCAATACCAGTACATGTATTTTTAAAGCTTAGATTGGAAATTTATTTCTGTACTTCACTTAGGAGGTTCCATAAAGAGGAATAGAGATCTTTATAAAGTTTGATGAAGCTTCACAGCAAGCCACTAAGGAAGAAACATTGCACAAGGGTAAGTATGAGTAGAGGAAAGGGGAAATATCCTAGAAGAGCTTTTTCTCTGACTTTTTTTGGCTCTTTTGTAAGAGCTGGGATTCATTGAACTCCTTGTCAAGCTTCTGGACCCATTTATTTTCTTAAGCATTTAGGGAGAGGCTGCTTTATAGGCTAAGGAGGTAATTGCAGGATGAAAGGGACTGCTAGTTTGAAGGAGCCCCTTTGATGAGTGTATCTTTTTATTGAGGATTTATTTTGTCCTCTGATGTATGTGTGTTTTAAGTGCTGTACAAAGTACCCACAGCAACAGAGAGGCATTTAAAACAATTAATTTGAATTAATTAATATAATGAATGACTGATAGGAAGATCCAATCAATATTGTTATCTTTTAGTGATAAATGGAGGGTGGAGGGGAAGTAAAGAAGAAGGGCTGGTGTAGCTGGCTCCAGCCTAACACATGTTTATTTAAGTGACTCTATACAAACATAACCCTGTATGTCAGTTAAATCAGCGACATGTCAGTCGGCACTTCTGGTTACAGACTATTTCAGAGTCATTCATCATTCAATGCTATAAAAGTCATTTACCCTCAGCCCACCAACCAATCAAACGAACTAGAAAACAGAGCAGGAAAGAAGCAAGAACAATTGTCCTTAGTTTCCTTTTAACTTTTGCTGCAACAATTCAATACATCCTGTGTGGTGGGATAGTAGAGAGATTTTGCTGAACTAAATAGAGCTTCCTTCACCAGGTCATTAAAAGTGGGAAAGGAAATGGAAAGAGAGAGAAGGGAGCAAAAAATGAGAGAGCAGAAAATTAACCCTTGGTCTACCAGTTTTTCTTTTACAGGCATGGTTTACAAATTGTCTGTATCTTTCACACCCATGAACTTGATTACTAATAATTTTGTACCAGCTGTAAAGGCAATGCACGGTCTCAATGCACTGGGCAAGCTCTGATGAAAGTCATCATGTCCAGGAGCTGTTCTGCTGCCCTTAATTTCAACATAAACCTTCCAACGCTGGGCTGCTGAGAGTGGGGGTAGTCATAAGTGCTATTATGGCCTGATGAGAGATTACCACATCTTCACACATGCTACCCTCCAAACCATTCCTTCATGTTCTATGTCCCACTGTCACTTTTTCCAGGTAACTAACTTGAATCCCAGATCCTGGAGAATGCCACGTCCAGAAAGTGCAGCATGCTGCGGAAAGCAAGGCTTTAGAAAATGGCAGTTCCAAGGTGAGAAAATAATGATAGAAAGGTCTTTTCAGTCTTGAGTTGTTCCTCCTTCAATGTGGTAACTAAGTCCTACTGCTTTCTGCCCATTTGTGCTGACATACAGCTTGATTCTCTAAACCTTTACTCTCATGAGTGATCCCATTAAGATAAATGAGACCTCTCTCATGTGACTGAGAGTGGGCAGGTATCTGAATAAAATGATCAGCAACATCAGTCAGTTCTCTTATGTCTCCCTAGTAAAAGTCCCTCAATTATAAGTGCACTAGCATGCAAAAAATGGGAACAGTATTAGGTAATAATTTGTAAAATGGCCATATCCAGTTGATTTTTCACTATTAAACTATGGCATTTTTCTGTCTGTGCTCTGCCTGATTCAAATCCTCTCCTCATGTTTATTATTAGTTAACTATTTCTTAATGGACCCCTTCATTTATGAATAAAACTCAACAGCAATTACAGCCCCAGTGGAGACCAGTACAGTACCCATCTGCTCTGTCACTTGCTCTCAGCATTGGCGTTCTGCATCAGTCCCAGCCCCTCTCATCGTAACAAGATAGGATCAATTTTCCAGTGGCAGCTTGGAAATAATAGTACAAAATGTGTATTAATACAGAAATATATTGTGAAACTGTCCTTAAACAAACAAATGAGCCACTTTAAAATATTACCGCTATAAATGACCATGACAGTAGCACAGCACATATAATAAAAAATAACTACTGAAGAGAAGCTGCTGAATTACTATAGTAATAAACCAGATGTGATTATTATCATTTAACACAGTCATTGAATACCATGAATCCCTGAAGCCATTAAAATATTTATGATTAAACATTTGCTATTCCTTATAACAGAACATATACTCCAGTACTAAAAAACTGTTAAGGTTTTATTTTGGCTAATACATGCTAGTGCCATGATAAAGGTCAACCACCACTGTCAGTGTCCTGGAAAGAGCACCTAACATCTGTCCTCCTTCTATTTTGTCTTTTTTAGTAACCAGTACAAGGTTAGATACCTCTATAGCACATTATTATGTTCAACAGAGACATATACATTCACACTTTCCTACATGCATCTGTATGAAGGAACAAACACAAGTATCTGATTTTATTGTGGAGAAATGGATGCTTTCTGTCTTCAAGGAATTATAACAAAATATTTAACACATTTAGGAAAAATATACTTGAGACCAAGCAATAAACATATGCAAACATGAAGTCTAATTACCTCCAGGAATTTTAGCATGCAGACACCATATTACCCACTGAACACATTTTATCTTGTGGGTGAATTCTTTTTTTTTCACTGTTGGAAGTGCTCCCCTGTCTGTCTCTCCATAGTCTGCAGAAGACTGGTTGCCCACTGTTAAAGTAGCCTCAGCTGCTGTGACCTGCAGGTTGGAGGTGCCTGTCACTGGTGTGAAGTGTGAGTGAAAATGGGGGGTGGTGTGCTGTGCAGGTGCCTGGCTCTCTCGGGTTGTGCAACATGGAGCATAAGGGCAGGACTAATTTTTGAGTGGGAAGAAGAAAGACACTCCAGCCCTCCTAGCTCATGGTGGAAATTATTCCCTGGCCAAAGGTGCATTGCTGCTCTCTGCACATGCATTTTGCTGCCAGGTGACAGGGTTTCTGCGGCTCTGGCACTCTCTGTCCTTTGGACACAGGGTTCCATAGGCTTTACCGACTGCTGTCACTGAGCAGTTGTTCTTTACTGTACACCAACAACCATCAAGTCACAGATACATTTTAATTATTAATATGTATCTGCCGTAAACAAGATGTGTCCTCTCATAAATGCCACCTAGACACTAGCAGGTTAAGAGACATCCTTCTCTCATACTCCTATACTCTTTTCTCCTACTACCACAGAAAACCAGTTACTCTGTCTAGATGCTCATGAACAGAAGGAAGTCAAACTAAACTTCATCAGGGGCAGTGGTATGGAAAATTCTGACTTTCTTTACTGTATTTTCCTGTTCCAGCTTGGAAGGCAGTCTGCAAACCCTGTGGTGGCCAGGGCAGCCAGTGGGAGCTGCAAGTGGGCACGGGGAAGCATGGGCAGCTTTAAACCTGTGCTGATTCCAGAGAAAAGTGAACTACATTCGGAGGTGCCTGCATCAAGCGAAGGTGAGTCTGCTCTGGGAAATCTCTGCCCATCTTTCCCTGCTTCTTCAAGGAGAAGTCAAGGTGAGTGTAATTGAGGTACCCAGCCATTAGAAAGCTGATATTAAGTAAGATGAAGCTCATCTTCAAGTAATGCATAACAGACAAGTGTGAAGCCCTGCTTGCTTGTCACCTGACTGTGAAGGCACGTATCCTCCACCCTTGCTCCACAGGTTATGTTTTCCATCCTGAGCAGCTCAGGACTTGTCTCAGGACTGCATGAGCAACAGTAGCTGAGTTCTGCTTTGACTCAAACTCCTGGATGGATCTAAGTCCTCAGGGAGTTTGCAGAGGAAATGAACACCCTGACAATTCTGGCATCCACTGGCAATTTCGGAAGAAAGAGGAATAGCTGCTGCTGCCTTTTTGTAAATGAGAACAGACGAAAAGTGCGTCATGCCCTGCTTTTATATAAAAGTCGGGTGACTGAGCACTTACTCAGAGAGTGAGAAATACATATTCAGCTCTTTTATCTGCCTGAGAAGATTCAAACTCACACCTTCTATGGCCATGAAGTAACTGGCTAAGAACAGACTGGTCCCAGTGGTGTGTTAGTCGTGTCCAAAGGGAGACTAATGTAGAAGTTTATCTAATTTCTCAATCTGGCTAGGTCAGGACAGAGTAGAGAGTGTGACTCTGTGTGAAAGGGAAATAGAGAGGCAATACTGATGCATTTGACCAAGATGGGAACTGTGAGAAGGTTTCTAGCACTGCACTCTTGGAGTCAAGCTTCTCATTTTCACCAAAAATCCACTTCAGAAGCTTCCATGCTCACTCCCTGGGAACCCACATCAAGGGGCCACAGGAGTCTGGCTGCCTGCAGTACATGCAGCCAAGGGTTGGATGCTGGATGACACTTAACTCTTCAAAGTCATCTGGCAGGAATTGTGACAGTGCTCTCAAACCAGTCACTGTACTGGGGATAGTGGAAACAGGCTGTGACTGTCAGTCATGAGTGCCATTTTTAAGTTTCTCCCATGGATGTGATGGGCTTCTCCCCAGGCTCATGGCCAGCTCCTGAGACCTATCCCACTCCAATTTCAAAAGCTGTTTTGCCATGTCTGTTGGACACAGTCACTACACAGCCTGCATGCTTTTTCTATTTTTCCGTGATGTCTGTGGATCCAGTTAAGTGATACTGGGGGGATTCCACCATTCCTGGTGCCAGGAAAACTCAGTAATCAGACAAAAATTTGTTTTATTCTGCAGATTCTTCTGAAGGACTCCAAAGACCACTTGTGGTCTATGAAGATTACTATCTGAAAATCCTCTATCTAGAGGTGGGTATGTCTGTGGATATGCTACTTCATCCCTCAGGTAAACCCCATATACCTTCCTCTTGCGTCCTCCCCATCAGTATTGTCACCACCTGCTACCTAGTGTGAGTGGCAGCAGGTACATTGCAACAAATCAGACAGCACTGCATCCAGAAATAATTCCTCTTATCCAAGGACTATTCTGATTAGTCATCTTCCATTCTCAGATATCTGAAATAAAGATTTCTTTAGTTTACCTGTAAGCTATTCATTAGAGTTTCAGGCTTTGTGTTCAACACTGGCCAAGGGTGGGGTTGGAATTTGCTTGGATGTTATTGTTATACCCACAGATCTTTTCTCAGAGCTTAAAAATGTCACAGTGTAGGGCCTCACTGGTGCTTATGAGTTTCCCACTGCCTGGATTTACCGAAATCAAGTTTAAGAGAGATTTTAGCTGCATTCAAAATGGAAAATAAGGGTATTGGAGCAATTGATCCAGCACCCACCTGCTCAAGCCAGAGATATGAATCCAAACTCCTCAGTCTCCTTCTCCTGAAATTTAAGAAAGGCTGGAGTTACTTCATGCTCACTTTGATGAAATAGGAAACCGAGGAATCTGTTGGCATGAGTGGACGTTTCGCAAATTAAGAGCAGCTTTTAATATGATGCAAGATTTTTGTAAGCTTTCCATTATTCTAATTTATATGTCATCAAGACTGTGTGGAAAGTGAACAGAAACCATACTTGAAAAAGAAATTAAATTACAGGAGCTTTCATTATTCCAACTATTGGACTCGCATTTGCAACTCATAAGGTGTGATTCTGCTGTACTGTTTGTAATAGACTCCAGGTCTTGGAGGGATGCATTTTGGAAAAAAGAGATTAACCCTGTCTTTTGATTTTGATAAATTCCTGGGGTTTTGGTTTTGTTGTTGTTGGGGTTTTTGTTGGGTTTTTTTGCTGGGTTTTTTGCTGGTTTTTTTGTTCGGTTTTTTTGTGTTTGTTTGTTTTGTTTTTTTTTTTGAGAGGGCAATTTGTTTTGTTTTGTTTTTACTTCTGCCTGTCCCCAAAGGCATAGATTCAGGTGAAACTATATCCTGGAGAGGAAAACACAGTAGAAATCACAAGGAGTGTGTGACTGATATTACAAGAAGGCATTTAGCTGGGACATGTCCTCTCTGGGTTCATGCAGATGAGAACTGACATGGGCCGGTACTAAACACTGAAAGGTGAGCATCAGTGTAAACAGTGTTCCCTGTACTCTGTAGAGTGTCTGCCTACAGCTCATTTGGCATACAGTGGTGCTGTAGCTGCTCCAGCTACTTTCTGTGAGTTTAATATAGATTTCCACAGTGCCAGAGCTCAAGAAAAAACCAAATGGCTCTGACCATGCATTTGGAAACAAAAATCTAATTTCTTCCTGGTATGGCTGGTACAGGAGGAAGGTGACTCAGGACACATATTTGTATGATAAAGCAGGGAGAACCAATCAAGGAAATGTTAGTAGCATTGTATATGTCTGAAAACAAGAGTCCTGTTTAAATCCAAATCACTGTGACATTATTGCCTTGCCTTACGTTGCGTTCCGTTTCCTTCCTTCCCTTCCTTTCCTTTCCCTGACATTTGATGGCAGGACATTGAATTTTTTTACCTTTCTAAACTGTTATGTTTTTGTGGTATAGTATGTTTTATAATATGTTCTTTAAAATATAAGTCAATGTTTTATGGAGGGGTTTTTTTCCCCTCTTCCAAACAAAATTAAAATAAAGTTAAAATCTAGAGATTACCTGAACTGGTATTACTGTTCTCCATGTAGAAGAATGGCAACTGGGATCACTGACAATAAATTTCAGGAAAAAAATGCTCTGAATATACTGGGGTAGATTTATCAGCATAAATTATTGGCATAAATAGAGTTATGTTGATTATCATCACTTGAGTATCTCATGTAACTGACATTTTACTGCATTTCTCTGTATTTCTCTATATTTTTACTAGAGTTTCAACAGCACAAAAGATCAGAGAAGCAATAATACAAAAAAATCAGTATAGCCAGCCACTTACTACTAGTGCTTTATTTTCTCCATAATTTTTTCAGAGTGTTTTGGGGAGTAATTTCAAACAGTCAAGTCAGAGTCCACTGAGAATTGATTTTTGTGACCTCACATATTGTAACAGAAAATTATAACAGGAAATAAGCCATTAAGTGATAAACAAGGAAACATGGATACAATTACTTTCAGAACATAATTTTATCCACTCTAGTTTTGAAAATTAAGAGATAGTACCGACTGGAACACCTCAATTCTGAATGCAAACTGCACAATCTATTATATTAAACAAAGTCAAAAGCAATGTGAAAGATCTTGAATCTATTCAAGGCATGCACCTCATTACAGACTTAGCAAATTAAAACACAAATAGGATTAGAAAAGAATAATGTAACAATCTCCCACTATGGTCCCTGGAGCATTAAGTCATAAATTGGGTTTGCATTAAATTGTGCCTGCAGTATTGAATTCAGGGAAAGAGCTATAGGCTGAAGATAAAGCCTGCTAGGCTAGCCAACTTTGGTACGGCTGTGTGTTTTCATAAACACACAATGAATTTGATGGAATCTAAAGAGACATATTCAAAAACATGTGTTTCATATCTTAATTAGAAAATGCAGATATGGTATAGCAACCCCTGGCTGTACCGAAACGAAAGGCTGCAGATGTTTGAAATTGTCGCTTCACCTGAAGACATTGTTTAAATAGGAAATTTAAGCACTTTTCATCAGAACACCTACTGTGTTAAGCTGCTCAAGTTTTCAGGTTTGCACAAGTCTCTACTGTGTTACAAACCTCTATTAAGTCGAGAAAACAAGCTTACCCAAAAGAAATGAGAGAAGCTGAGTTTCCATATTACAATGTATTCTGTTGTTATGGGAACTGAAATGGTGAGTGATGTGAAAAGGATTCTGAGGTAACAAAGACTGGCTTAATAATATTATGGCAGTACTGTACAAACTGCAAACATATGTGCAAGAAGTAAATAGGGATTCTTTTCTTAAGGAGATGCAGATTCATAGACAAACTACTGAGTAATACTAGGAATTAATTTTGCTAATTTTCCCTTAATAAAGGCTTTATCCTTCAAAGGTGTATTATTACTGTCCTCATCCTCCTGATTGTCATTTCAGGGATTGCTAATAGTAGCTGCTCTTGTTAAGGTGCTTGTAGTTTCATGCTAAAAAGGAGCCTTCGTATCGTATTATACATGCTTTTTGCATTTGCTTTTTTAGGGGTTCTCATGGCTCCATTTATGTCCAGCAGACTTTCACAATTTGACAGGCAGAAAGTCCTTCAAGCTAGGGAACTGTCTTTTCTTTGTTAATGCAATTTCTCTCAACTTTTGTTGCTGTGGTCTCTTAGCATCTGCCAATTCCCTCCCCTAGGTAACTCTGCACAACACTGTGTTAGCAGTGTGCTAAAGAAATAACACAACCCATTAGTATTTTAGGTCTAGCCTCACAGCCAATGCCAAGAGAGCACATGCTTTCCTGGGAATGCTTGGATTTTGATCAAGCGACTGGGAGAGAAGTGAACTTTGTGCAGTGGCTGGGAGGTGCTGACACCAGGAGTGGATGTAAACTGACAGGACTGCAAAGCTTGTATCTAATCAGTGGGATCCGGGGACAGCCACACATCCACATCTGAGTTTGTATCGGGGCACCAACCGAGTGGTGTGTTGGGCTAAGGGCAGGCCGTTCTTGGTCTCTTCCCTGCAAGGGTTTCCAGGGTTGGGGGGTGCTGCAAACCACCCTGGGGGAGTGCCAGCTCCACACCTTGGACATGGCAGCAGCGCCTCCCATGAGACACGTTTCTTGTCATATATGAATTGCAGGCAGGCAGGGTGCAACAAGGCTGAGCCTCGTTTCCTGGTCAGAGGATAAAAGGGCACTCAAGGTCAGACCATGTGTGTACGGTCTGATCCTGTCCTGTGGGCTCTGGCACTCTGCATCAATGACACTCAGTTCTGGGGGAGAGGTTGCTGAAAGATAAAGTATGTCATGTCTGTAGCAGTATATCTAAACTGAGGCTCCTGGGATTTCTTCCCTGACCCTTGGTCCCTGGGCGCACACAAAGCTTGACAGTGAGCATGTACCTGAAGCTTGTTGTGTGTACTGGTGCACCACGTGCACTCTAGCTAGGCTGCAGTCAGAGGATCAGGATTTTGGGCGTCACATTGCACTATTTACTGGCCCCTCATTTTAGATTCAGTGAGGTTTCACTGTGGGTTAGGGGTGGGAGGGGTCTTCTCTCCCTCTTCAGTTTGCCAGTGGAGAATTTGTTGGCTAAACAAGGCTTTCTTCTCCTCCTGGCTGACAGCTCCCTTCTGGAGTAACCTTTTAACATTTTTCTTGATTTTCTTAAACAGCAAACATTAGACACATTAAGAACAGCAACAACAAAATCATTAAGCACTATAACATTCTCTGAGGAGCCAGACGTATCCTTTTAATCAGGTTATGGAAAATTCATTCCTCTTCTATCCATTTATCTTTGTTTATGCACTTACTGAGTGACCCAGTTCTGAGCATCAAAAATAACAACAAAGAAACAACCAAAGATTCTTCATTATAAATGGATTTATGTACCACTTATTTTGCATTATTGGAAACCAAATAATCAAGTTCATTCATTCCAATTAAACACAGCACACACTAATTGTCTATCACTTTTATCAGTGAAACCAGCTCTCTCACTTCAAAGTCACTACTTGACCTCAGTGGGAAAAGGATTGGTACTATGCTTCCTTCCATAATGACTGTCTGCATTCAGATGGAGAAGGATAGGTTGAAGTTAGGGGTATACTGTGCCATTCTCCCTGTGTTAGCTTACACCTGCAGTCACCCATACAGATGCAGGGGCTATAAACCCAACATTATAATTTCAAGAACTAATACTGTACACTACATCAGGTCATATTTATTCCCAGATTTGCATGATTTATAACAAATATAATGTATCTATTATCATATAATGATAGATCTTGGGCACAGATCTCTAATGAAGATTCTATTACTAAAAACATGATGTGTAAGTTTATAATAAAAATAGCTTATTAAAAGCAATAAGGCCTTATTCTCAATGTTGACCTAAAATTAGCAACCATAAAACTCCGTTACACCAGTTGTGTGCTGATGTGATTCATATTTTGGCATCTTAACCAAAATTCCCAAAACGGCACAATGAGATGAAACAGTTTCATCATTTTATTGAGGTTTTGTTGTTCTTGAATAAACTATTAAAAATAAAGCTCACTTGATGAGAGAAGTACAGGAAGATAAAATGGCAATAGACATCACAAAAGGTACTATAGAAAATTAGGTATACCAGGCAATGCTATTCATTAGCAAGGGCAAAGATGCTTCTCATTTTAAAGTGACTATATTGTGTTTTAACTGGCAATTAGCTGCTCAAAATTGACAAGGATTAAGAATTACAATGGAAGCCTTAATGGAAATAACAGAGCAGTGAATGTATGTATTTAGAATGTATGTTAAAACCTCCAACAACTGAACCTGCTTCTTTAGCCTGAAAATTACCTTTTTTATATATTCCATGTTAATTCTTATTTTCTTTGTTCAAACATAGTCTAAAAAGAGATTTAATTCTAAAGTTGCCATATCAGCAAAAAGGTGGCTAGATATGAAATATTGCTCAAAAGCTGCTAAGAGGGTGCCTTACAGTACCTAGAGAGGCTGGAAGGAAAGGTCAGAGGAGAATGTCAGAGGGAGAAAGGTAACAGAACCAGGCTCCCAAAACTAGAGAAAAATAAATAGTAAACATTAGGAAACATAAAAAATATCACCATGCATGATGTAACTCTGCTGAACAGCTGCCAATTGGCTTTAATGCCATGTCAGTGCTTTTGATTTTCTTTTATGTTTTCTGACACATCCCCACAATCATGTCCATTTCTAAAAACTTACCACGGAAGATAACCAGGTATTTTCCTATGGAAACTGGGCTGGCAGGAACCAAATCAGTCTCTTCCCAGAAGTAGAAATTCATCATTTCAGGATCCAAAGATGTTTGAAGTGAGCACATTTTCTATTTTCATTCCCTGAGTTATTACGGGATATGAATGTCAATAATAGATAAGCGCATCGCAAACAGACTCAGCAAGTTCGGCCTTTTCTGCCTCTGGAGAGTCGCTGCTCAAGCAATATCTCAGTGCTGGGGTGACAGTTCTCCCCGGAGGGGGACAAGAGACAAATCCCTTCCACTCCAAAAGCCCTCTGGCCTGCACCATCTGATGAATTTATAGTCTCCAATACAGTTAGGTGTGTATAATGCAATATATTGCTGAAGACCAGTTACTGTACTTTATAGCTGACATTACAGGGGATATTTTTTTTCTACAAAATAAAACAATATTTGTTTCCTGAAAGGGAAATATGCTGTCTGTTGCTATCCGCAGCCAACAGTTGCTGCTGGCTAGAGCTAAAAGAGAAAAGAAAAGGTGGATTTTACTTCACCAGTATTGGAAAGAATCATTTATCGTTCACAGTGTGTTTTCAGGATCAGAGGGCCCATTTGAAAGTCGCTATAGGATGACTGCTTTATTGTACAATATTAAACAATTGTGTTAAAAAATAAGGGTTAAAGAAGATATCCGGGGTTGTTGTGTGCTGCAGCAGAATCTGGAGTCTTACAGTGTACATGACTCTGTGTCTAGGGATACAAGGAGCGGGTGCATGGTGGAAAAAGCCTATCACTTTGCAGGTCTGTAGCTGTTTGCCATCAGGACCTGAGTCTGTAATTCCTGAGCACTTTACAGAAATTCATCAGTCCACTCACACAGTATATCTGTAAAGTAGAAAAGTGAATATGGGTTTGAGGGACTTGGGCTTTCCTTTGCTTTTAGCCCTGTTTCAGAGCTGATGGAAAGCACTGATGAGGGTTTACACGGCTTGCTTCTTGGAAGATAGAGCTACTTTGAGGAATTAAAGGTGAAAATTGCATTCAGAAGAGTATTTGGTGTCAATCCAGAGCTGCATGTTCATAGAAAAACAACAAACCAACACCAGCATTATCTGCCCCAAGAGGACTCCATTGGATATTCTGGGGCCACAGGAGGATTTACCCTTCCCTGGTGGATTACAGATAAGCTTCTCCTGTCCTACAAATCACTTGCTTAGGACATCTATTTTTAACTTGTTCACAGGATATGGGGTTTGAGATTTTTTGGGATAAAATTTTATTTTGATAGGATATATTTTAAGCATACAGTGGACCAGTGGACCTGGTTGTTAGGTCAAATATTAGCTCTTGCAGAGAAAATCGCATACACTACTGACCCATCATACACAGCCTTCCTATTTATTTCTTTATTTCTTTGTTGTTGCTTTTAAGCTAAAGTAAAGGACACCTGCAGTGCAGAAACACTTCTCTGGAGAAACAGGTTTTTTCTGCCTCCGGGAGTCAGGATATAAGAAATTCTTCTCTTCTGTGGTTCACATTTTTTTCTAGGAAATAAATGCTACAGAGGAGTTCAAGGAAAACTTGTTAATAAGCAGGTAGAAACATCCAAAGGCTGTCCTGGCAGCCTTAAAGCTGTCCTACATCTTTAAAAACTACATTTAAAAGACTTGTGAATGATCATCAAACGGGTAAGATGGCTTGGAAGGATGCAGAGACCTTATACAAGCTTTGCATGAAACGAAAAACCTGTACTATTTGCATTTTTCAGCAATATAGTGCAGTTATTTGGCCTTTCTACCATGGTGAGCCTGTACTAGACCTGTCAAAGGTGTATGTATCTCCAGGTCACAGAGCTGCAGTCCTTTGGCAGGTGTAAGGCAGGTGATGAACAGCTCTTGGGAGGACTCAAACACAGGTTTTGAGTCAAAGTCAGAATACTTGGAGCATGGCATACCCAAATCACGTGAGGAACAGGGTCTGCTGCCTCTGGAGTAGTGCGTGATGCAGTGGGGACATGGGTGACATTTACTCAGTCACTGTATAAAGCTTATGTCCAAGTACCCCAAGCAGATCCACGTCTACCTGTGAAGAAGGCACTGTGATCAGCAAACAGCCTGTTTTCAGAGAAAGCATCAGTGCCTGGGCAGTCCATCAGCCTCCCCATGAGCTCCTGTATCTCTTGCTGCTCACAATTCGTTTCTCCCAGGCATTAGGTGTAATGAAGACGGGATGGTCTACAACTTTATGACAGTTCCATTTGTTACTGCTATTTTCACATGAACCCAAGCAACGAGCAGCAGTTGCTTCCTCTGCAGCTTGATAAATGTCAGTATTAATTAAAATCGTTCGGAGTAGGATTGGGTTTTTCTCCTCTCTCTGCACCAAGCTGGCAGGGAGGAGAAGCCTGATGGGCAGACACAGCTGCTGAGCTGTTGACTGGAAATGTCGTCACTGGAATGAGGCAAAGGAGGAGTAGCTGGTCTCCGACAAAGTGGATTGAAAATAGCGGAAGCATTTTGTCACCTGCACTGTGCTGCCACTCGGCACAATGTGGGGGAGTATGTCTGGATATGGGTCTTGAACTTAATCCTTTGCTCCCCTGACTGAGAAGTCTGCAAAGGCAGGCAGCTGTTCAGCCCATATGGAAGGGATAGTGCCTCCCCACCACCGCTATCTAATGATGCTTTCCTGACTGACACACAGAGAGAGCCCTTGATTCAAGAGGGAAGGTCAACACAAAACAATGCTTTTCAGGAAGAAGAGGGGAAAAGCAGGGGACAGCCCCCTCACTAAACCGCTCTGTGCCGCCATGTATTTATATGCATTCCTTTTGACACAGACCCAACCAAGATGTTCAGAAACCAAATATCTTCTGTTAGACTTGGGGGTACTCACACAGCAACCAAAATTGTGCTTTAGTGGTAATGGATGTGCCGGTTTCCAGCTGTGCCAAGTCTGAATGCAGCCAGGGCACCACTCTGGTGGTTGCAGTGCTTGCATCCTCATTTCTGCTACTGCTAAGACTTCAGAGGAGGCCATTACAATCTGCTACAGATAATTTGCATACAAGATTATGAAATAATTTTTCTTGCCAAACTTTACTAACAACAGAGGAAAAGGAATTCAAAATAAGCCCGAGGGAATTAAGTGCACACGTTCTCCTGATTTGGACAGAAATGTACACTCCAGCATCACTCAGGCACATCTCAACAACCTCCCCAGAGTGTTTTCCTTTGAGGAGCAGAAAACAGCTTGGCTTGCAGAGCAGGGTCAGTTCCTCTTTTGCAAAATACTGTCAAGAAAAAAGGTGAATGGTTTTACGTTCACTTTTCCTGAGTTCTGCATTGTTCTCTGATAAACTGAAGCAGAGAGGGGAGAATAAGGAAGTAAGTAACTTCTCCAGACCAAAGGGTAGATCACAATGAATAAAGAACTGGAAAGGTTTTGGAATATCAAAATGAGGTTTTCTTTCTGCTGTGGTTTTTATTACACATGGAGACCTAGGCTTGATTTGCAGAAGCACTTAGTGAAAAAAGGAAATATACTTCCCTTTGACATCTGTAAAAATCTCATCTACAAACATGGGTGTGGAAATGTAATAAAATGAACATCACTATTGTAAATGACAGCTCAGTTTCATTACTGTATTGAGCTTTTTCCTACTTCTTTTTCAGATTTGTGGTAACACAGGTTAGTTTTTCTAAATATGTTCTTATGCAGCTACACCTAAATTCAGATATAAACTCTAGTTCCCTTGCTCTTGTTTGAATTTACTGTAATCCTTTGATGACTGCATTTGTTTGTATTGAGTGCTAAATTTGTTTTCACTGCTGATCTGTACAAAAAATATTTTATCTAGCAATATACTAACTTCTGTAAACCTCCTTTCTAAGAAGACATCTGTCACACCAAGTATAATAGTCAAAAGAACCCCTTAAGCAGAAGTGCCTTTTACCAGCAGAAAAAATACTAATCAGGACTCTTCCACCTGTCCTCTTGGTCTGACCTTACAACGGTTTGGGATTTCTGTCTTTACACTCAAAAGAAACCTGGTTTCTTTAAATTTCTTTTTAATAAAAATGTCTTACCTATGATAAATGTATATTGCCTAGGTCAAATGAATCTGATTGTGAAAACATACTGAGCAAAAGTATTGGTAGGATTTCATTTCATCTCTTAAAAAAAACCCCAAAAAACACCACCCAAAATCTGTAGCTATTGAATGCTGGTTTGAATTAAATTCTATTTGTTTTAATAAAAGTGTAGTGGTCTGAGTGTACATACATTTGTTTTAGTGGCAGTGCACTGGATCCAATAAAACTATATTGGCTTCACTGCTTATGTCTCCTTTTCAGAGAAAATGGATTGAAAGGAAAAATGAAACTGGCATGAATCAGCCAGTCCTGAGGTTTCTGCTCAACTATGGCATCCAAATAAACTGGTAAAAAAACTCAACTGCATTACCAAATATTGTTTTTAAATTGAAATATATTTTAATGTCAAGGCTGCACATGAGGGATTTAATTGTCTCTGTAAAGGAGAGCAGTTTTCACGACCAGACTTGACTGTGGTGGGTCAGTAATCTGCTTGAGGCTGCAGAAGCAGAAACCTAAGCTGTCTTTGGCTCCCCATTCTGCTGGTGTAAGTCAGGCCTGCCTGCACTGAAGGTGCTCAGCTGATCACCCCATATGTGTGATAACGGGATCAAGTGTCAGCAGCCTCAGCACAAGGCTATCTCTATCCTAAAGTGCAGGCACACACAGCATGGATGTAAATCATGTCTGCATTGGGTACTGGCTGACAGGGACTGGCATTCCCACAGAGGCCCAGCTGCTGCCAGGGTTTTAAACATGCTCCCTCAGGATCAGTCACTTCTGTCACCTGGATGGAATGCTACACTCATCTACTTTTGCATGAGATCTCACAAGTGTCTGTGTTTTCCACTCCGTGCTGTTACCTGTACATGTTACTGCAGGTAGGAAAGCTGCCAGCAGCCAAGGAGGGGTTGGTCTGGAGAACATCCATGGTGGATTTCAGGGTGGTACGCTGTAGCTCCTGCTAAATGGGAGTAAGGATAAGCTCAGCACACTCTCAAGTAAGTTAAATGTGGTTTAACCACTTGTTTTACGTTTGTAAACTGCACTGTCCAGAGTTGTTAAGAAGACCTGAAGTGAGTAGCTCTGTGCAGCTGCTCAGTGCCTGTGTTGAACACGTGAACTCAGATCATCGTGCTTTTGTATGCCCTTGTTTGGCCACTGTGTCAGTGGTCCCAAAAATGTCACCAAGTACTCTTTCTAAACTCTATACATTGAATTTAAAAAGGAAAAGCTATTCCTGTAATTTTCCAGGCTTCTCCAGTGCCAGCTTTACAGCCAGTGCAACTGGCTGTAAGAGGTCCGCACAATGACTCTGAGGTGGGAAAGGACACTTCACTCTCAGCACTGCAAGCACCATCTGGATATTTGCAAAGGGTTGAAATGGATGCTGTTGGCTGGCCTGGCTTCTCACATACCTTTAATCGCTGTAATCTGACAACCCAACCTGAGTAATGCTTTGTTTGATGCCGTGCTTCCTTTTAGGAAACTGGAATCAGGTCGTATGAATCCAAATCTGCATGTTATTCCTTCACGAGAGAGCATGATCTGCATCAACTCATTTACAGTTTGTGCTAAAGTGGGTACCCCTGGGACTGTGGGACCCAGTCCAAGTGAGAAGAATTTGGCTGCAGCAGTAGTTTAGCTGTGGGAGAGGATACGGCTGCATGCTTCTCCAACCCTGGCTCCTCAGAAAACTGAATAAAAAATAATTCAAAGAAAAGCAAAACATCTGCTAGCAAATCAAAATACAGGTGAAAATCCAACTGAGGAGTGGGTTTGATAGAACTGCACTGAGCATCACAGACAAAATCCCCATGACCTTGTGGAAGTTACATGCAGTGCAATCAGTTCGTTTACCTCAGAAACAAGCTAACTCCTGAACCCAAGGTAGCCAAACAAGGTTTGTGATAGCTGTGAGGGTTCCACTGCCATGCACATGATGGTGGTGAAGGTGGGAAACTTCATGAAGCATCTAGATAACAGATTTGACAGTGCTAGGGAAGATAATAGGGAAGATAAGGAAGATAGGAAGAGTGTCATTAAATAAACAGGCTGCAGAATTCATGGTGATGTTCTCTGAAACCCTCCCTGACCAGGACTGTGCAGAAATGCAGAAACGTGAGCAGATGACAGAGTAGTTTGGGATTTTTAAGAATTTGGTAAATTCTTACAGCAGCCTACTCCGAAATTGTAATCAAACGCTTGCTCCATTTTGTAATCAACTCCAAATTGTAATCAACAATGCTCCATTGTAATCAAATAGGACCAAGTAGTTAGCACTTCTATTGTAAAGGGTTGCAGGAGAGTTTTGAACTAGAAGCTGTCATAAATCTGGGTGCAGAGGAGTACATAGTCCGAGGTGACACTGCCTCCAGGGGGGAAAACATAAATTCTGTATCAGAAAGGGGTTGAATAAATTAAGGGAGGACAAATCCCACCAGGGTCATTAAATTCTATGGTCGAGTTCCTCCCGGCTGCTGGAAGCTGGAGGTGTAAGCGTGGGATTTATCAGAGGTGCCAGGTCATGTGGCAAACATAGGACTGCACAGTCTCTTTCTTTATGCATGATCCCTGCACTGGACAGAGTGATGGAGATGGTGAAGGAGAGATCTTTAAACTGCTTGCTCATCACAAGATTGTCTGCCTGGGCTGCGTGTCCCACGCAGTCCGTTTTTGTCCCATCTTGCCTGTCACCCTAGCTCCCTTGTGGCCACTGTGCAGTGCCAGCTCCACATCCCAGCCTTCTCCAGCCAATCCTGTGCCTCAGGATGAGCCAGCACTGACAGCTTTTCTGTCAGCCTGGGGATGTTGCAGCAGCCTGAGCAGCTTATGCAGGGATCTTCTGCTCTTTTTATCCACTGGCCAGCATGTGGGAGATGCCTTGTTTGAGTCCTAAATATGTTTCAGTTAAGCCATGATGATGGTGTACTAAAGTGCTGTAATCTTTGCTAGGTCTCCCTTTACATTGCTGTAATTACCATAATAAGCTGTGTTAAGTGACTGTTTTATAAGTAACAGCAGCATAAAAATATCTCAGCATGTTTTCCTTTAATGAGCTACAACTTCTGTGTAATCTTCTCTACACTTTCTTCAGTGTCTTTGTTTGTGATGGATGTGGCATTGCTTTTACCTCTTGATCGTAGCGTTGCTTCACCCCTGAGCTAGCAATCTGGCCTGGGACCCTCAGCCACGCTTCATCTGGGCTGCCCCAGTCTGATAAATGCAGCAGTGGTGATGCTGAGTGATGCCAACAAGGGATACAAGAGCCTTCCCTCTGCTCAGCCCCTCCACCTGCAGCAAAGTTTTGGGGAAACCTCGTGGAGCAATGCAACCTCATTTGCAGCTTTCATGACAAGCTGAGCCAAGAGAGGGGACACTCATGACCATGCCTGTGGGCCCTGTCGGCATGTGGGTCACACTGCCTGGATGCTGTGGATGCTGCAGGAAATGCATTACCATCACTTTAATCTGGAGTCCATTTAAGGAGACCAGGGGGAAAGTGATGACAAAAGCAATTGATACTCAAATATTAAGGCAGAAGTTTGATGCCAGGACTGGCAACTGATACAAGTGACCGCAGATGAGCTGTGAAGCAGAAAGGGTTTTGACTATGTGGCACAGGGATTTGAGGGACAGCTGCACGAGCTTTCTCCGTCACTGCTGCTGGCAGAAAGTGCAGAAGTGGCGAGGCAGTGCCTCTGCTCCAGCCATCCGTTCATGCCGCTGCTGCCCAGCTCTATCAGCCTTGTCTCAAGAAGCCACTCTGCCCCTCAGCCCCCCGAAAGCTGCTGCAGGAGAGCCAGCACGCAGGCACGGAGCATGGTCCAAAAAGCCTCAGTCAATTATGCTGCTGTAGTATCACATCAGCGAGCTCACAGTTTGACTGCTTACGGCAGATGGACGAACACTTGTCGGTTATCTGGTGCTAAGTGAGGGGCAGATTTATTTCCAGAAGTTGTGACTCTCATTTCTCCCAGCTGAAGCTGCAAGGCAGAGTGTGCATCTGTGATACTTCTTTTTTCAGGTGCAGCTATGTTGCAGTGAGGTCTGCCACCAAAAGACATGGGATTTTTGGCATGTCTGTATGGGGACTGCAGGAAGGAGAATGAAAGGCATCTCTGTTTTCCATAGCACTGTAAGCTGCTTGAATTCATACAAGCATGAACTGAGTTTCCAAATCTCAGCCACGCTCTATCTGCACTGACAGCTGGTTGACCAACAAAGGACTGCAGGGCCCTGTAAAGGAGGGTGAAAAACACTGGATATCTGCATTAGGGCAATATTAATGTGCACTCTAAAAACAAAGGAAACGTGAATTGCCCCCATGGATCTGGCTAAAGGTCCACTCAGCCCTGTCTCCAGTCCTGGCTGTCTGCAATCCTGACTGTTTCAGGGGAATGGAAGGAAACCTCTCAGGAGACAGCTACGCTGGTCTCTTGAGTGCAGCTGACTTAAAACCTGAAAATAAGGAGTGGGCTACAGAAGTAACTGCACTTGCTGCAAAAAAAGCATTGTATGGTTTCTGTCAACTTTTCTGCAGCGAGACATCAGTGCCACACAACTGCTTGCAGGCAGGATCTAACAGGGAATAAAATATATTGGGAGGTGTGAGATTTACTAAAATCTGCAAAGTACCAGCTGCAAGAACCTCACCAAGGCTCTTCTATTTATCAAAATATCTTTGTTGTAGGAAATTTGAAAAAGATGTAGACTATGCGAATCTTCATGAAAGACATCAGTATCGCTGCCAAGGGCTATCTCCTTTGTAAAAAGGCACTATAAGACTTTATACTTTATGAAGGTTTTATTTAAGGACTGGGTAATATTTACTGGGAACTGGTCCTGAAGTCAATTGTTGACTTTCAGACGCTTCATCTTTAAAGCTGTCTATGAAGAGCTACTGGTATCTGCTGACCAGACAACATTATTCGTAGAAAGAGAAGAGGAAAGTATATAGTATAAAGATACCACATTTTTGAAGAGTTTTCTTGGTTCATTTTTAATTGGATCCAGCTAGAAAAACAGAAATAATTTCTTTTGAAAGAGGTCAAATATTTTGAGATGCCTTTTTTTTTTTTTTTTTATTTTCTCCCTTGAAAACACAAGCAAAACACAAGGGAAATGAAAAAAAAATCAGCTGCTGTGTTTATAGCAAGGAAATCTGTTTATGCATGATTTGAAATCAGAGCAGAGTTTCACTTCATTCTGTCTTGTGTTGTTGTGTTTCATATTTCATGCTTTGGTTAACACTTATTTAGTCTATTCCTAGAGGCTGTGACAGGTTGTCCTGAAAGTTTTTAGACTTGCTGAGCATACACTCTCCACAGAGCATGTAAAAATGAGAGGAACAAAGAATTCATTCATTTTTATGCAAAGCAAAAAAAAAAAAAGAAAACAAAAAAAAAAAGAAAACCCTTTTAATACTCTGAAGACCCAGACTTTTCTCCTGACATTGTAACACCAAATGTGTAAGTCATCAGTACATAAGCTGTCAACAGCTTCAAGAAAACCAAACAATTATGTTTAGAATTTCCTTTCTATAATTCAAATAAAAATAAGTAGAAGATTTGGTTCTCCTCCCAAATTCAGGTAAAATAAAAATTTAAGTGTATTAGTTTATCCCCCAAGATCCCTGTTTTTGGACAATTCTAATTTCAGCCAGTTTCAGTGGCTTTATAAACACTTTTCCTTTTTCCTAATCATATCTCTCTGTGGAAGGAAAATATGACTAACACATAAGGGTCAGTCCTATGCTTGTCAGCTTGTGCTTTGGCTTCACCATATACTGACCTAATTCAATTATACTGAAAAGGTTTTAAGAAAACAGTAACACCTTTGGGACCACCAGTGCATAGAAGATCCTTCACAAAGAGAAAGTGATGGGTAAAGGTGACAGGTTTTGTCCAGGACTGTGAAATTCTGGCTGCATTTCCTCCTCTTTTCCCAAGCCAGGCACTCTGGCCCTTTCCAGAGGAAAATGCCAGTCTCATGGATTCAAAAGAGCATCTCGATTTTCTGCATGGGCATCACAAAGAATGCTACGTTTATTCTGGTACAAAGTCCCTGCCTCTCCCCAGCTTAGTCCTGGAGCAAGTAGCGTGACTGGATTCTGCATGAGTGAGGGAGGTGTTAGTGCGCTGTCTCTACCCAGCTCAGACACTCATCCCCTGCCTCAAGGTTTCCACCAGGCTCTGACACCTGGGATGACTTGAACCCTAATTGTGTCTCCTGTGCTGGTGGCTGCTAGGGGAAGGGTAGAGAGATGTGCCAAGAGCACCCCATGGCTCTTGGCTCCCTCCTGCTTGGGGACGTTTTACCTCCCAAATCTGGGAAGTGGCATTGGTGTTGAATACACTTCACTTGTTACCCAGCTCCTTTATGAATCTGCCACTAAAACGCACAACAGAAAGTCACGAGAAAGAGACTCTGCAGCAGTCATTTCACTTCTAGGCTATTTAAAGGTGTGCACACAGACACACTCACACCCCCTCAACCCCTCTCCCCCACCCCTGCTAAATCACCAGGCAGGCAGTGCAGCATTTCTTTTTTATTACTATCTCTGCCCCTCACCCCATTGCCATGTTTGATGCCCCAGGAAAGGCAATTACCCAGTTCACTTTCCTTGAAGTCTACCTACAGGCTCAGGAAACACTTCACCAGACGGGCAGTGTCTGATGTCTAATAACATCCTCAATCTTGCTTTATAGATATAGCTGCAAACAAACTTTTTTACATTGAAAAAAAAAAAAATCCCTGACTTTTTTGGATTTGAAGTGTAGCTCCTGCATTTATTTGGTCACCCTGTGTGTTGCAAGTGATATGTGTTTAGTGGTTAAAAAAAAAATAACAGGAGCAGGGTGAAGACTAGCATTTCTTATACCAGTGAGCACTGCTGCTCACTTGAGCTGACACTCATCCCTGGTCTCTCCTGCTTGCCTTTGCTGTTGAGGAAATTCAGTCTGCTGCCATGTCATTGTTACAATAATCTTCAGCTCCTGGACACCAGTCTGAGTATAACAGTCTCACAGAACCGATGTCAGACTCATCTTGGGCAGGCTGTGCTTCACCACTACATCTTCATTCCCCATGGCTGTTGTGCTGACTTCCAGTCATCATTCCCCTTTGCGGCAGCTCAGGGCCAGGCAGCACAAGGAAGAGGAGCTGGACATGGCACTCCTTCCCGCTATGAATTTTCTAGACCTGACTTCTTTTTCTTTTTCTCCCAGAGCTAAAATCTTCACTTGTGTTGGTGCCTACAGCCTCCTTCTGTGCTCTGATCTCAGCCATGTGCAAAACATGGGGTCTTCTTCATGTACGTCCCTACAGCTTGTCTACTTCTCTCCAAAAAATCCTAGTGCCTCTTCTTTACCTGCCTAGTCAGGTTTTTGAGAGCTTTCTGCTCTCAGTTTCAGGTTTTTTTGCAGTTTTGTTTCTTTCTATTTACTGATCTTGATTCTTCCACGAAAGTTAGCATTCTGTAGTCTATTTTTTCTTAACAAAACGGCTCTCATGCATTTTTCACTACCACTTGCCATGCATAGCCTATAATTCCTGAATTATCCACAAGGCCTTGGTTTCTTTCCCTCCCTCCTCGGCTTGTATCAAGAAGGTTTGTTTTATTGGGGGTTCAGAAAAATGGCAATGGGGATAACTGAAATTTATTTTAAAAGAGAGGTTCATGCATTGCTTTTTTTTTTTCCCCCCTCTGCCTTTTGTATTCTGGATACATTGTTGGTTTAATGAACCTTTCGAAACAGCAGTTATAGCTTCTTAGACGTGCAAAGAATAATTCAGGACAATTCAGCCCACTACTGTAGCTCTCACTCCCAGCTGAGGTCTCCTTCAGCGAGTGCTGCCAAGGAGGAGAGATGCTCATTAAAAGCCTCTCAGCTCCCAGTCAGCCAGCCAGAGGCAGCCGGCCCCACTTTACATCAACAACAAATGACTCGCAGAGGAGTCTTGTTGCTGAGGTCTCAGGGATCACAGCTGAGACCCCATGGCCTGCTGGGTCTGGTGCATGGGCATGTGAATAATTCATGTCCTTAGTGCAATGCAATGGAGGCTGTGCTGCTCAGAGGTTGGCAGGACTGTGGCCAGTGGGGAGGCTCCCTCGGTGTCACCATTGCACTGGGCAGGCTTGAGGTGCTGTGAGATGGGGCTTCTGCTGGGCTTCTGCTCCCCTCTGCAGAATTGTGGCCCTTTTGCATTAATTAGGTGCTTTCTTCTCACCTAAGATGGGGGCTGAGAAGCGCAAAAGCCTGTGAAACTAAAGAGCAAAAGGAGAGAAAATTATCCCTGTGGATTCCAGAAGCAACTGCCACTGGAGTGGTGAGCACTATTGTCAGCCTGACAGAGTGGGCCCTTCATTTGAGATTTTTGGACAAAACTGGAGCAGATTATTTGCATATGTGCAGGCTTAACTCTGCCTAGCCACACTTGGATGCGTTTGAGCCTCCAGAAAGGTACTTGTCAACCCATGGGCCAGAGCTGACAGGCATGGGACAATGGCTGTGAACCACTAGGATTTCAAACACAAGCCAAAGTGCATACATACACCTCACCCCTCATACATCCACACTAGCGAACTGTAACCAAACTTTCCAAGTTTTGTTTAATTTTTATTGGGATTTAGAGTAAAACGATTACAGAAATTAAATTAAAAATTACAGAAAAGCTATCTGAGATGGACATTTCTGGAAAAGGTTATGTATCTTTCTACTTAATGGCCACTCTAACTGAGAAGTCCTGCTCTACAAATCCATCCTCTGCTCAAATTTGCGTTAACATATTCACTGATTCTAACTGATTATGTACTTTGAAGGAAGCAGTGGTGGTGCACAACAGTGTGAACAACAGCAAACCCCTATTAAGAACTAGTGTCCCATTAACATCTGGATAGGCGATGCCACTTTGTTTCTGGCTTTGTTTTTTGGGGTTTTTTTAATCCTCTCCCACATCCACGGTCCAAGATAGGGATTGTGTTAAGCGGACTAGTGTTGTTGGTGGCTTGAAAACTGATTCCCTTTGCCCAGGCTTCCCAGGTCTTTCCTGTTTGCTTTCTGCAGACATTAGAGCAATGGAGCCTGGATTGCATGAATGCCCATGAAAAGACCATCCGAAGTCTGCATGCTCGAATACTGCCATACAGCAGAAGTGCTGGGCTGAGATGACAAAGCTTTACTAGAGCCTCGAGCTTAAACTTAATGAGGGGCAAAAATTCTTCATCCACCACTGCTGTGACCATTTCTCTTCAATCTATGTTCTGCAATTAGTACATTTAAAAGGGATGCTGCTTTACACAGCAGGGGTTCAAGTTCATTGGGAAATTTTTCTGGAGCCCAGGCACGCAGGCAAGTGAATGAGGTTTTGACTGTGCCTGGAGTAGCAGATGCCATTATTTCAAGTGAATGTAATAAAAAGATTTCATTTCAGCTCTGCACACAGACAGCAAGACTGCAGTACCACCATTTTTCTAAGGCTGGGGCTTGGAGGAAAACCCATCCAGTTTTATCTGGCAGGATAAAATTTATATTATCAACCCAAAGCTTTTCCCCTCATCACAGAATTTGCATTCCTGTGGCTAGAGGGGGAAAAAAAAAAAAGAAAAAAAAAGTGTGATACTACTCATGATGAACTCAGCTCTCTTTTGAACAGGCAGGTTGAAATACTTGTAGCAGACCCTTCACAGTGTATCTGACCTGTTAGGAAAGAAGAAAGATAATAAATTGGACAAGTAAATTTGAATTACAAATAAATTAGAGGAAGCCACAATCAAGGTACTGACATTTGGTAAGTGGAAAAAAGAAAGCTTTTGTGCAGGTAAATTATCTACTGCGAATTATTTACTCAGCTCTGCCATGGAGAGCTCTCAGGATGGGACAGACAGAAGCAGGTACTTCGTTTGGTGATTCAGGCTTCTTGTCCTGAAAATCAATCTTTGACCATTAAAGAAACACTGCTGCCTCTTCAAGTGTAATTTATTCAATAAGATACTCCTTTTTTTTTTTTTTTTTCAGGATGAATGCTGCAGAGAGTCTTGATTTTCATTTGTCTTTGTCTGGAGATGTGAAATACATTTGCTGTATTGACCATTTTGTGTTCATTTCTAAATATATTCATATATTCATTTTGGGTAGGATTGTGAAGGACTCTCCTGACTTTCATACACTGCTGTTAAAAATGGAGATAAACCTGCTGAAGATAATTGAACTCTAATTCTGTGTAGCAGGTACTTTTAAAACTAATGGTATAGGAGATGAGCTGTTTTTTAGGGTTTTTTTTACTTTAAGTGCTTTATAATATTTGTGAAGAGCAGCGGTCCTCTGTTCCCACAAGGAAGTGTATCTCATGAGGGTCTCATTTCATATGCACAAATAAAATTATCTCCAAAGGCATGCATGCCTCTTGATCCAGCCAAGGCAGCATCAATCCTTCTGCTGCTTTCAAGCCAAGTCCTTCAAACCAGGAGAAGAGAATGCTGGTGTGGAGGGGTAAGGCATGATATGAGCTGGAATAACACAGCCATGAAGGTGCTCCCTCGGACAGGCAGAGCAGCATGTTTTATACCTGTTGCAACTTTATATTCCAACTTTAGATACACTTCAGGTTGCCGCTGGGTTTTTTTAGGTCATTTCAGGAATATATATTTCTTCAAGAGCTATTTCTGGGAGCTCTGCCAAATTGGAAACTGTAGTAGACTGTACATCCCCCACCAAAAAATGTATACCAAACAGCCACAGCCATTCTCTTCCTTGTTACTCCTCACAGTCTGCAGGAAAAGAGAGCCCAAAACAAATGGCTCCAGAAGGCTCTGGAAGAGCCTGGCACCCAGCAGAGCTGCGGGCACACGCACCCATCAGCCAAGCAGGTAGTCCACATATAGATGCTGAGGGCAGGCAATGTTGGGGTATGGTCCCCGCTGGCCCCTCAGAGCTGCTCTGCTCTGTGTTCTGATGTGATGGAAAAGGGGATGGGAGTTATTCATCAGCCTCTGTTTGTCTGATAAGCAGGCCCTGCAACAACCACTGTAACTCCAGGTGTTGTGGCTTGCAGGGTTTGGAAATTCCTTGCATAAAAAATGTCAGCCTGGGTTTGGAGTCCTGGAATTTAACCTGGGACCATCTTGTCAGTCATCAAAAATGCATCATGAACTGACCGGCAAATCTGAGTTCCTCTGGGTTTGGATGCACTTGCAAGGGTTTGATGCATATAGAAAATGCAATGTGCCAGTGGATCCCCGGCCTTCCTCGGGCAGGGCAGAAGCATGGCCCTAAACACAGAAGTGAATAGAGCCTCTTGCCGTTCATTTGCAGTTTTTCAGGGCTTGAATTGTTCTGTATTTGATGCAATAGAGCACAGTGCTTTGAAATCTGGTCAAACCTAGAAAACACAATTGCTTCTTTCCCATAATCACTGGCAATGCTCTAGAACTAATGAAAAGTAACTGAATCTCTTATGTCATCATCTTTTCCCAGTTTGGGTGTCAGGAGTTTGCTGTATGCATCTTAATCATGCCTACAAGACATGATGCCGTCAGCATTATGGGGAGAACATTTTTACTGTAAGACTGACTTTTTCCTTTACCACAGAAGTGTGGATCAGTTAAATTCTGCTGTACACAGGGGACCAATTTTCCACAAAAGAAGTCAACAGAGAAAAAGAATTTAAATTCTAAATTAACCCCCAACAAAAGCAATGTTTTAGCCTAATGCCTCCTTCATGTCCAGAACAAATTTTGCTAAGAGAACTTTATAAGGAATCTGTGTCAAAATAGATCTAACATCTGATAGATAAGTAATCAGCTTCATCAGTCATTTTTATCCATGGGAAGGGGCAAAGAATGGAAGAGCAAAGTGAGACAGTTAGAAGGCTGTCCACTGGAAGCACTGCCCAAACAGTGAGATTGCGTGCCTGCATGCAGACTTGAAAAGACACAGATCGTCAGATACCAGTGCATGCCTCTGCAAACAGGTCATAAACATTAGAGAAGAGGATACAAGGACAAAGAGAGCAGCAACGTTCAACTACAGAGATTATTTAAGGGTGTGTATGTGTGTGTGTGTGCATATGTGATAAACAAGAAGAATAAAGAACTCAAATCTGTCAAACAGTGATATTGAGTTAAAGGCTCATTTTTAACAATATTAATTGACATTCTTCCAACTCCCTCCCTGAAACTGTGCTATAAACTCTATTAAAATACACTGTACAGCAGTCTAAAATACACGGGGAAGCTGAGGAGGCATGCAGCAATGGGAGCTGTACCAGTTAATATGTCTCTCCACAGCAGAAGATCAACCAATTTCCAGGTGCTGGAAGTCACCTGTCTGCTCCAAGTGGTTGACAGTGTGCTCCTGACCTGGGACAACAAATTCTCCCTCAGTCAGCCACATGGTATGGTTTGTAAGTCAGCACAGGTCTGGGACTACAGGCAGTTTAGATGCCATCACACCTTTCTTAGAAGGTGACCTTGCTTTGAATACAATGCATTTCAGCACATGAGCATCACATATATGAAGCTATGCCTTCCAAATGAAATGGCACGATTTGCACCCTTGTTGTCATCCTTGGATGGCACCACCAGATTCAAGGTGAAAAATGGTCAATAAAAGTGACATACCGGTGTTTTTGGCTGATGCTCCCTCTTCTCTAGATCTCACACTCACTTGGAAAGGAGTTCAAATCAGTAGTTGGCTGGAATAAAATTTCTCTGGGAAAATAAAAAAATGAAGTAACTGGAATTTAAGGAGCTGGTGAACTGTGGCAGCAGAGGGTTTCTAGACGTTCTTTGTGTCTTGCTCTCCATAACAAGACTTTATTCCTCTTGTGACTCAGGGGCAGGAAGTGGGAAGCTGATAAGAAAATGTGTGTTCATTCAAACTGCAGGAAGCCTGAAACTCATATGAGCAAATACCACGTGCAAAGTCCTATGCAATGTGACATATCAGAGCTGCATCATACTCCAAACGCAGCACAAATGAAGTTGTTCAACAGTTTGAATTAACTGTAAAGAGGGATTATTTCTGAGCCATTGCTTGGTGTTGTCTATATTAGAAATGTTGCTGTTCCACTCCAAAATATGTAAGCATGTGTCATAGCTGGAAGGTAAATAGTCTGTACTCAACCCTCAGGCATCTTCTCCATTAAGGGAAAGAGAAGTCCTGTGAAAGACCTCCCACATGCTCTGGAAATGTAACCTCAAGCACCAGGGGTCTCAATGGGAAAAATACTTTACGTAGGGTGTGGAGAGGACACAGAGCCCACCAAACACATGTACACACATATTCCAAAATCTGCTATGTACTTAACATTTATAACAATCTGCCAAAACCAGCACTTTAGGCTAGAAGATGGCATTGATGATACCCCAACAAAGTTTGCTGTTGATAACAAAAGGAGTGGAGAGGTGAACATCTCAGAAGAGAGAGCTCCTCTGCAGTAAATCCTGGATAAGCTGGACGACTGGTCTAACAAGTACCTTATGAAGTTCAACAAGGACAAATGTAAGGTCTTGCAACTGGAAAAACATAATGCAAGACTGCAGCACAGGCTGGAATCTACCCAGCTGGGGAGCAGTTCTGTGGAAATGGACCTGGGGATCCTGGTGGACAACAAGCTCAATACAGGTGAACAGTGTGCTTCTGCAGCAAAGAAAGCCAAGAGGATGCTGGTTACACCAACAAGGGCATTACCAGCCGAGACAAAAATGTCATTATCCTTCTGTACTCAGAGCTTGTGTCATGGATTAACCTCAGCCAGTAGCCAAGCACCATGCAGCCACTCATTCCCTGTTCCACCTGTGGAATCAGGGAGAGAGAGAACTGTAAGCATAAAAGCTAGAAAATGAATGGGTTGAGATAAGACCAATTTAATAGGGAAAGTAAAAGCTGTGCATGCGAGCAAAGCAAAAGGAATTAGTTCACAGGCAGATCTTCAGCCACCTCCAGGAGAGCAGGGCCCCATCACACGTAACACTTATTTGGGAAGACAAACATCACTGTCGCCTAAAATCAAAGGAAAAAAAAACTTTGGAGGCAATATTAGTGTCGGTAGAGAGCAGATCTTTAATGAAGGCTTTCAGGTGCACAAAGTACGTAGGTGCACACCCAGTACAGGGTTCTTACAAATTTATAATACTACTTATTTATCATATCTAATGGGTACAGCCAACCCGAGAACCTTTTGCCCCTGGTACCACTCTGGTACCACCCTCAGAACTGGCCCATTGGAGCCCCTCCAAGGGTTCTGGGTCTTCTATCTTGTTTTGACTACGATATGACTTGTTATTCTGGTCCAGGTGCCTGTGTCCCGAACACGATGTCCTTGCTGCAAGCTTGTCCATTGAAAAGACAGTTAANGCATGTCATCATATGCTATGGAAAAGTCCTTTTGTCATTTGGGGTCAGCTGTCCTGGCTGTGTCTTCTCCCGGTTTCCCATGCAGCCCCAGTCTCCTCACTGGTGTGGCAGTAGGAAAAGCAGAAAAGACCTTGGCTCTGTGTAAGCCCTGCTCAGCAATAACAAAAACATCTGTATGTTGTCAGCTGTGTTTTCATCACAGCTCCAAAACACAGCCCCATACTAGCCACGGTGAAGAAAATTAACTCTACCACAGCCAAAACCAGCACAGCTTGTCAGGCCACACCTTGAATACTGTGTTCACTTTTGGTCCCTGCTATGCAAAAAAGATGTGGACATGCTGGAGGGGGTCCAGAGAAGGGCCACAAAGTTGATCAAAGGACTGGGCAGCCATATGAGGAAAGGCTGAGAGAACTGTCTGGGGTTTGTTCAGCCTTGAGAAAGGAGGTGTGAGGGAGACCTTGTTACCATGTTCTAGTATTTAAAGGGTGGCTACAAAGGATATGGATCCTTCCTTTTTAAAAGGAACCACATGAAAAAGACAAGGGGTAATGGGTACAAGTTACTCCTGAGGACATTCCTATTGGACACAACAGGAAAATTTTTCACAGTGAGACCAATCATCCACAATGATAATCAGCCACTCATTTCTCACAATGAGAACAATCTCCCCAGGAAGGCGGTGGACTGCCCAGTGTTGGACACTTTTAAGATTCAGCTGCACAGGTTGTTGGGCCAGCTCGTCTAGACCATGCTTTTCTCACAAAAGTTTGGACAAAAAAATCCTTGATTTCTTTTCCACCTGGTAGCCTATGATTCCATGATTCTTTTATTTGTGCTTTCATTCTCCCTCTCTTTGTGCAACCTTGAATGCAGGAAGAGGTATTGGTCTCATGGGATGTGTCAGCACACCCCAGCTGAGCAGTATCTGAAGAGAGCATGTACTGAAGACTTGGAAGCTGAGGCAGAGGATGGTCAGGCTGGTGAAGGAGTATGCTGCCCCAGGACTAAACAACATCTAGGAGCAGCAGTAGCTCTGACACAATCTGCCACGATTATGTAAGTACCATAAAGCTTTGAAGTCTCCTCTGCTACCAGACCTTTCTCCTATCCTGCTGGCTGCAGCACATCCCCAAGGCTGCTATACGAATAACCGTTTCGTTCACCAGATTTGAAGAGATACATAGCAAGATGTGCCCATAGCAGGCTGGCCAGGATAGCTACTGCCCAGAATCTTCACAAGATGATCTCAGAAGGGCTGCAGAGCTTCTCTTTGTCTCCTGCAAAGTGAGCGTGGCAGTCCTCAGATTCACTGGGACTGTTGTGAAGCTGCCTCACATATGAACCAGGATTAATGCACACTTAAGGCATTGCAAGTAATATTTTCCTATCAGATGGTCTTAAGCACCACTTTTAAAGCTACCATGACTGTGAGTGGCATAGAGAGATTACAGAGATACAGAAGATATTCAGACTGTTTTTATTATTATTGCTGACTCCAGTTGTCCAAGTTTCAAGATGACATTTATAGCTATATTAATAATCTTCATCATACCCTTTTTTGAAGCTCCCTGTTGCATGTTTCTTTAAAACCCATTAGATCATCTGCTGCCTGTTAATGGAAAGCAGTTTATTTTGAAGGAGGAAGAACTGACAGACTTTTGTTCCCATGAACTGTATAAGAAATCTAGCAAACCAAATGCAGATGGATCAATACAGATTGTTGTTTATTTATCACCCTCTGTCTTCCTCACTTTGTTTTTATGGCTATTAAAGATGCTATCATTGATAGACCATTTTTGACTGTCTCTGTGTAGTGTATACGCTGGACAATGCTGCCATTGATATTCATGTAAAATGCTTGGGTACTGAATGACCCAGGAAAGTGGTGTAGCCTGTCTTTCATTTCCACTGCACTAGTTTTAGCCAGGACTGGATCTCCCATGAGTAACATTTCTGTTCCACTACAGGAGGTGTGATGGAAGTTTGATCTGAGTATTTCTGCACTTTCAAGTGTGCTTGAGTTTTCTTTTAGGTGGGACTTTACCTGGGGAGTTCTTGGGCTCTCTGCTGCCTTAAAGTCATTCCCTTTGGGCTTGTAAACACCAAGAATCACAGCAGTGTTTGACTGCAGACCTCTGATGATGTGATTTTGATTAAAACTCACTCCTCACTACGGACGAGAGGTGTCATGCTCCAAACCGTGACATTTTGTCACAAGTAAACAACTGATGGGAGCTGAGTGAATCTGAAGCTTGACATGGCTTATCCTTGCCTGCACTGACTGACAGCATTGTCTCAGCTAATTTGACTGTTGGCAAGAGAATTAAACCTGCTTGTGGAAGCATGAGTATCAGGGATTAAAGCATCTTTGTGGCAGTTCTCATTGCAACTGCTGGACAACACAGTCACCCACAAGCTAGTTGTAAAAGATGCACCATAAGACAGGTAGTAGTCTGGGAGTGGGAAACCAAACTCAGCAATCACTAGTCACCCCACTACTTGGAAAAATTTACAGCCTGCCCATGTACTTTCAGTTTAGGATCTGAAATTGTACTGAACTTGGACATGGAAAGCTTGATTTTCCAGACAGGTTGGCTCAGCTCCTCTTAAAAGCAGAGCAAAGCAAAGAACAATGCCCTTACATTCATCAAAAGCAGCTTTAACTGTGCTTCTGCAGCAAGATTCATCTCAGATGTCAGAATGAGAATGTGATGTTCTTGTAGGTCTGGCATTAGGTAACTAGTGTCATGTAGTTGGGAAATCTGGTCTATCTAGGCAGCCTGTATTGATTGCAGCAATCCTTGCAAATTTAGTAAGATGAAAATTTATCCCTTTTCCCAGCTAAATCTGGAGCAAGCAGTTAGAAATCCAGGGCTAAAGCCTTACACTAAAAGGAAACATTATTCTAGTGTCTCAATCTGCTAAAAACAAATGGCCTGGCATTTAAATTGGAGCATCTATCCTAGCAACCCAGCACCTCTAATCAGTTTCTCACCTTTACATTTGAATGCAGTGAAGGCAGAGGTACTGCGTTTACAATTATAGCAGATGACTTCATTCCTCTGAAATGACTTTAAAAGATTAGAATTCATAGATTATTTATTAACTCTTAGTGAATGTATTTCCAGGATGGGAACAACATATTGTGTCAATGTCTAGTTCCACAGTTTTAACTATTTTAATTAAGAGGGAAATGTATACTGCTGCAAGGAATTCAGCCCACATACCACTGTGTGAGGCCTCTCCCTGACTGTTTCCTTTTTAGTACAAAGCCTTTGTTCCTTTAAACTTGTGTTAATAACAGTGATCATAACACTGGAATCTTCCTATGATAACTCATAAATAACAGTTCTAGCTAAAACAAGGCTGGTCAGCCAAGCCATCCAACACAGGCAACCCAACAGTTTAATTGACCCATTTTGATTGTGAGCATCTGATTCACAGGTTGGCAGAGAGATTTGTGATGGAGTGGCACTGGCAGCTTAATGCAAACACTTCTGCCTAGATAATAAAAAACCAATGCGTCTAAGTTCATGACAACAACTGCAGCATATCGACTTGTTTTCCTTCCTTCTTGGATTTTTGTAGCAAATCCCTTCCCTACTAAAGCCTTCACTTGGTTCCTGGGTTGTAAAACAGAATGCCTTCAAAGTGGTAAAAAAAGAGATGAGCATAAACACTGCGTTCCAGACCTCCAGACCAGGTGCCAGTCCAGATGAAATAAAGCTGTCCACAGATAAGCAGAGTTTTCCAAGGAAGGCTGAGAGAGATCAAGATCCATCCGCTGCAAGGGAACTGCTGGCTGCTTCCAACAAAACTGGGGAACAAGAAAGAGGTAAACACCACTTTGGATGCCTGCAGTAGCTGACCAGCACTGACAGACTGCTGAGCCACAGTTTGGATTCTTCTATGGGTAAAAGCAGGGATCAAAGTCAGGAGACAGAGAGAATTCACTGTGGTTCACTTTGACAATGTGTTGTTCCAACAGAAAAAGAAAACAAAGTAATTTAGATGCTGTCAGGACAGAATGTCACCTTTAAAGAAAGTGAGATCTAATTATCAAGATATCTGTTTGGGAGACCTGGTATGGAATAATTCACAGATGCAGAAGAATTAAACCCTTTCAAAGCCACATAAGCATATTTTTCCTTTATCTCTAGTAGTTACAATTTTCAGCTAGGCTAAATGCATCAAACCTAATGATGGAGCATTTAAAGACACTATACATTGCTTGGTGTAAAGTGTTATGACATGCTGAGATGCTAAGGACTAGTTTCACCTTAATGTTCTGATTCATTAAACAACTGCACTTCTATGGTGCCATCCTTGAATGATAAGGCATATCTGCAAAATGCATCAAGATTTTGCAGGATTACACCTATATGATACAGGGCAACTTGAAAGGCACAAGAACTAAGAACCAGAAAGAAGGCCCATCAAGTTCATATCAGTCTATCACAACAGAACTTGTTCTGTTAAATAACAGAGTTGCTTTTTTAAACTCTTGCACTTCACTTCTATAGTGGTGAACTCAAAAGCAAAGCAGTTATCAGGAATCACCTAGGTGGTACAAGTGAGAACTGTCTTAAAGCCTCTTCAAATGGAGCATGGCACTTGGGTTCCAAAATACATTCATCATTTTATATTAAGAAAGTACCTTTTGGAAAAATATTAAATGGAAGGCTTTGTTACAGAAATTTTCACCTCCGTAAATTTTCTCCTTTCTTTCTGGACAAATATATTTTGCACATTTGGACAATGATTAGGACATGCAGACAAACTTGTGCATACTTACTAAACCAAGTGATAAACACCTCTATGGCTAATACTTTGCTGGTTGCTACAAACAAAGGTACTTGCAGCCTGAAAAATTACAGTTAATTATTGTTAAGAAAAGCAACTGTGGAACCTCGTTGTGCTTAGTTTAAACCCTCATTTTTCCTCTGGGCCAAATCCCAAGATACTTTTATGAAATAATTTGTTTCCTCAGACTTCCTTTATCTTCTAGCTCAAATTCAGCGCATACACCATAACAGCTGCTGAGGTGTAGTTATGGCGCATACTGGGAAAGGAACTCTGAGCTAGCAGTAATTTGCATGTTTCATTAACTAGATAATCAGGACACTTGGGCAAGGTTTTTTGTTTTTTTCCCAAGGAAACATTCTTAACCTGGATATGTGCCATTGTTAAACCCAGAAACTTCTTGTGGAAATGTATGTCCCTCCTGAGTCCAGAATGAAAACTTCTGCCTCAAAGCAGACAGCAAGGCACGTTCTCCTCCCAACAGGACTGGAGGCAGAGCAGCAAGGGGGTTCCAGTCCAAATTGGGTACTACAGGGATGTGCACACAAATCTCTCATGGTCCAGATGGCAGCACTGGACTTCTGGCTACCAGGGCATGCCCTGCTTTGGGAAACCATACCAACTTCCTCCCCTTTCTAGCAACCAGGAGAGGACCAGGCTCTTCTGCACAACCAGCCCCATGTGCAAGTTTTCCCCCTTCCAAATTCAGAACTAAAGCCCAGGCTAAAGCATTCTTATTCCTGCTAAGACAACAGCAGATTAAACAGGATGAACTGATCGGCTGTACTTCTTGTAAAGTTATCCCCAGAGATAAATGTACAATGTTGTTATGGAGGCTGTGGTGGTGTCTGCAGCGTAACTAAGGCTGACAGACTGCTTGCATGTGGGTGGCTGTCTTCTTTCCAGCTGTGACCAGCTGAATTATATCACCTGTCCCACTTGATATATTAGGATATGCCCAAACTCAGGATGCATGTTGCTGCAATAGGGAAATTAATGTCCACCACTGGAGGCAATTAATAATGATTAGGAGCAAAACAGCAGGGTTAAATCTGTGCATTTAACAAAGTGTTCATACAGCTTTTTATACTCTACTTCAGCCATGGGGTTCTCTCAAATTTCTGCTCCTCTTGGGGGGGGGGCTAGGACAACCTTATCTTAATTAATGTGTAATCTTAGTTGAAATGTCAAAGTTGTTTCAATAAGACACATTTATTCATTACTTAATTCCAGCTTCAGACTCCATAGAGGAAAGCATCAAACACACCCATGTGAAAAAGTCTATAGAGAAAAATGTTAATGTTCATCTCTGTGTCCATTTTCATTCAGAACAGCACAGCTGTATTCTTGTGAGAAGTCACCACATCTCTTTGATTTCTGGACTCCTCAGCCACTGTACTAAAAAGTGGCAGCAAATTGGCACATGGAAAATTTGCATTGCTGAGTTTAGAGCAACTCCTTAATTACCATAGAAAATGGTGAATGATGGGTTATTAATTTCTTTTTTATGCCCAAAATGTGATTTCAGATAAGAATGCTGGGCATCTAATAGTAACAGGATGCTCTTGCATATTTTAAAACTCCAGGATACAGGACGTCTTTTGGTGGGCAATGCTCTGTGAACCTTTGTAAGAAACCTCACAGTATTGCGAACTCTAGCCGTTCCAAAACTGATGAGGTTTCTAAACTCATAATAATTTCCTTTTATGTAGTTTTAATAATAGCGAAATTCTTTAAAATTCCTGAGATTTACAGCATACACGCACATTCACAACTCTTTTATCTGCCTCTTGATTTATTGTCTTTATGACATTTTCCCACCTTCTTTTGAAACTGTCAGAACTCAAACCTTTTTGGGGTATGGAGAGACAGGAAGGGAAGGGAGAAGCTAAAGTAGACTGCAAAACATGGTGATCACAATAAACTAGGGAGAGTCTGCAATGGGGTGCAGGATGGCAGGTACAGTACTTCGTTAACTTCAAAGTCTACCTCAAGTCAGCTTTACCTGCTTGTAGTATCAGGCAACAGTTTTCTTCAACACTGAGGACAAAGATCATAGATTTCCTCAAACCAATGAGACAAGCTTGGCACTCAGGGTGGGGATGGGAGTAATAATGGGGAACCACATGTTAAAAAATACTTGTAACTAGACACATTTTTCATGTTATCTGTATCTTTCCAAGTTTCTTATGTGATAAAAAAGATTCTGGGACTATTCCATTTTCATACCTGTGGACTATTTGCAGTGTCCCTAAAAGTTTGCCTTCAGCCACATACTCTGTAACTTCAGTCTTAGTATAAATATTACACAGAAAAACTCCTTAAAATCAACATTTTCCAAGTTCAGCACCTACATGCCTCGTAAGTCCAGCAAGTTCATCAAATGTGCGCTGTCCAAATTAGGTTCTGCATGTGAATGAAAATGCAGAAATTCTGATGCTAGTAGTAGATAAAGAGTCATCCGATTGCTCATCTGGAAGTCTAAGAAAAAGGCTTTTACTAAAGTTAAAAATTATGCCCTATGCCTTCAACTGCAGCCGAATTGTTGGTATGAAAGCCCCTTTGTAACTCTGAGATGTCAGATATTGGGGGAGGTTTTGCTTGCTTTGCTTTTTTTTCACAGTGGGTCAGCACAATTTATTTAACTTGCATTGAGTCCTGAATACAGAATTGTCAGACTTCTTTCATTTGCCAGGAAAAATCTACTTATTCGGTGTTCATAATGATGAGCAAAAGAAGCCACACAAAATACGTTTCAGTGAAAATAATAACATGGTCAAGAAGGAGAGAGAACCTGTCAGATTTCTTGAAACATACACATTTCTGGGATAGTAATACAAAAACTGAAGTAAAAATGGAAAAGGAGACCGATTGGCCATGAGGAGTGAGCCAGTCAGAGGCAGCAGAAGTGCTCAGCAGACATGACACTGCTCTCATCTGCTTGGTCTAGGAGGAATATTTGCTAATAGATGAAGACTCCTGCATAAAACATGGTGGTAATGATTACTCTGAACTGGCTTCTTCTTGTGGAGAGGGAACAGCTCTGACAAGAAAAATGGGGCTATAGATATTATTTCAAGACCAAGAAGAGAGACCTTGAAGGGATGAGATACTGACCGAAGACATTTCTTCTCCTGTGAGAAGAAACTTTTTCATGAAGGTTTCCACATTCAAATTGTTGTTGACTGCACAGAGAAGTGATGATTTTTAATGACTACAGTGATATTTATTGAATAAGAAATCTGTACAGTGTGCCAGTTCTGGAAAAAGTAAGTGATAACAGATAAAAGACAGAAAAGAAAAAAAAAAAGAAATTCAAGAAAAGAAAGACACCTTTCAACCGCACAAAAGGAATTCTTGAATTGCTTCAAGTATTCTACCTAATTATCTGTAAATCTAGGTTCCCTTGCTGACATGCAGGGCAAACCAACAAAGAAAAGTTGTATAAATCTTAACATGGTTCCATGATAATAATAAAAAAAATAGTGAATTCAATACTTCTCAAGGCCAATTGATCTCAAGGCAGACCTACTTTTTGTGACAACTATCACTATGAATCCATGGATTATCTGCTTTGTCCCAAGAATTGTATTCTTCATTTGCTGAATTAGTCTTCAGTATACACATGAGAGCATAGACTGGTAGCTTTTCTATCTGAAAGTTAATTTTCTCTGCTACTATTATTTTGACTGAGTTGACTTTCAGCAATTATTTATGCAGGCCTATCTCTCTAACCTAATCAGTTTCAACACATTTTTCTGCAGTACTAACCTTGGGTGGCAGGAGAAATGCTATTACTTTAGATGCTGCTTTATTGGACGACAATAACAAGCATATAGGGAATAATTGCTTAATGTTGTTGTTGGTTTTAAGATATGAACTGCAGCAGGCTGGGCTGGACCAAGGAAAGCAACAGACATCTGTTCACAGCTCCTCAGGCTACATTTGCTGATCTTTCGTTTTCACAGTGCCTTGATCTAAGAACAAGAAGCGCTGTGTGCAGCTGGAGGATGGAAACACTGTGATGTTTTTTACTTTGTTCATTGATCTGAGCACTGCTGTACATGGTTCTGAAGGGTTCCGGTGTGTTTCACAAATCCTATTGAAATCAACTCTCATTTTTTCTGTTATTTGGTTATTTATTGTTACCCTTTTCTTTCCCTATGGGCCTGAACATGACACACAGGTTCACACCAGCATTTTTCAAACACTGTGCTTCTGTAGCTGGCTCAATAAAGAGATGGTCAGCTAGTAGCTTGCTTTTAGATGATCTTTTTTTCTAAAAATAAAGTTGTGCCAGATGTTCATTTATAAAGCTGGTGAACAGACTGAGAGGAATTCCAGTTTCTGTGAGTGGAAATGGGAATGCATTATTACTGGGCACTAAATGCTCTTCTGAGGTCCTTAAATCTATTTCATTTCCATGTTGACAGAGATATTCAACAGCTGTTGGAAAATCTGTCCCTTCTTTCAGTGCTACAACAAGAAAACTTTCCGTTTAACTCCCAGGGGTCAATAAAGCTCTTTGATGTTCTAATAATTGTTGAGTGAAATGTAGGAAAGTATAAGAAAGAATTCTTTCACATCAATTTTTGTGTGAAATTTCATTGGCTTTTTCAGCTTACCAGTGTCATTCCTGGCCATGTTTGTGATTTTCTGATTGGTTGCCCCAAGGGGTGGGGTGCAGCAGATCTGTCAGTGGCAGATATAGCAAGGTCAGTGAGAGGTTTTGCTTTCTGAAGGCTTTTCAGGACAGAGGGGGAAAGTGTCCCGACTCTGCCCAGGGAGAGGAAGAGGCTATTCAACCTTTTCCCTCCCAGACATGCTTCGGGGACTGAGCAACTACAGTGTGGGTTTTTTCTCCAAGTGATTTGAGATCTCTTGCTTTTTCATGGTGTGAACAGCATCTCAGCAGAGATTGCCTTGTGGCCATCTCCTCTCTCACTTGCAATCAAGCAACATCACTATGGAAACCACTTGCATGGAAGAATAACATTAGGGAAGGCAGTCTGTGTTGTTAACTTTCTTTAATGCAATACATGTCTTAGTCTTTCCTCCCAAAAGTGGAATTAGTGTCTGGCTTTGCTCTTTATGGGAGCTCTTCCATCCCAGCTGTTTTGCTTCCCCACTTCCCCAGGCCATTCTCTCCTGACACCTGATTTTTCTTTCTCCTTGGTCTGCTTTCTGAGAGCTCTCATCCTTGCTCCCTGGGCATTTTATGCTGCCAGCTCTGCTCTCCCTAGCTGCTCCTACTCCTCTCCTGCTTGCAAGCTGTGCTGACAAGATCCAGGCACAGTGATAGCTTTGCCCTTAATAAAAGCTTCTCTTCTTTCCTTTTCTTCTTATGGCACAGGAGGAAGAGCAAGTGGGGCATCTCAGTCATGTCTCCACCTTCTTCCAGCCGCTTCATTGCAATTTTAAGGTTGTCTGAAGAAAACATTGTCCAGGTGACTACAAGAGTAGCTGCAGAAAAGGACCTGGCTTCATCTGAGCTTTGAGGCCAGCTTGCAGCAGAGAGCTGTGGCCAAGGGGCATTTGCAGCTCCTGCCTCCCAGGACACGGAGCTGTTGTAGGGAAGTGTTATTGCAGGTAGACACCTGGCTGTCACAGGACATTTTTAAGATTGTTTCCTATGAGACGCAGTTCTTATATAAGATTCAGCATGCCAGTACCTAAGAGGAGGGGATTTTTTATCACTTCATTTACCAGTTTATGCATAAGGTTTTGGGGGATTTTTCACACTCCCCATATCAGAGGTTTTTGAAAGTAGAGCTTTTTTCAGTGCTTAGTGGCCTTCTTCAGATATGATAGTATATTCTGTATCCTTTTAAAGTACTTTAACATTTAGCCCCCTTACTTTCCTGGAAAACAATCAATAATTCAGAAATATATGGTTGAAAAATGTGGGTGGTGGTGACTACTGAGAAGTAGAGGACTGACTGGGTACTGTCCCAACCTTCAACCCTCAGTGATCTACAATACAGATTCAAGCCTCCGTAAAGCTCGTGTCCCTGGTTAGTTATTTGTAAAGTACATATCGTGCCCATTTCTTCAGAAAGGAATAAGAAGGTGTACAGCTCCAGTCTCCACGCGTGCTGGGTTGTAGATCAGTGCAAAGTATTATTGTAACTACTAAACATTAAATGTTGCCCCTTTTTTGGCAGGTGATTTTATGAGTTTGAACAGACCTTGTAAAAGTATTTCATAATAATTTTACAGTGGGGTGCTTGGCCCTCAAAATAGTAATCTAAACCAGCATGCAAGAAGAAAGAAATACTTTCTGCTGGTGTAGGCAATGAGCACATGAGTACTCTGGAATGAGTGTAAATGCTTTGCAATTGTTCGCTATTAAAGCTTAAATACCGATTTTTCCAATAACTTTAAATACTTGGGTAAAACCTTATAATAGGTTGGGCAATCATTTCAGCTTTTATAACATAATGTGAATTCAGACACGTGGTTATGCTAAAATCTTTCCCACTTGCATACCTCTTAGACAGATTACAAAGGGAACGTGTTACAGACAATAAAATCTGGGGTGGGGGACTTGCCATTCCTTTTCTCCAATGCCATTAAGCACAGAGACAGTGATGCTGGCCATTGCTTTGTAAAGGAAAAACAACAAGTTTACGGTTCCTCATATCCCATGGCAAACAGATTGCTTATTTTAATTTTGAAAATAAAACGACAGAGGCGATGTGGGTCTGTAAATAAGAGTGTGCATCTCAATTTTCTGCAAATGCTTAAGTGGTTTACATCTGTTTCCTCCCAGTTGTATTTCGCAAACATGAATTTCCATTTTAAAAAGAGTCATAAAATCACTACTGTTTCTCTGTGGATCTATTAGCAATAAAATAGCCTACAGAGGTTTGCACAGCCATGGAAAATGTACAGTGATAATAGGCTGTCCTGCTGTTACATGGCTTATGCAAACTTTACATTTATCACTGCAGAACCATCTATCCGCAGGGTTGGAGTACAGCAAACAATTGAATAAAAAAGACCAAAAGAAGGAAGATGATACAGGAAGCTCTATATACACATCATTAATCAGACATGATGAATTCCCAAACTTGAATATATGTTTTCTCAGAGCCAACCAAGATTAAAAAAATGCTGATCACAACCTGAAATGTAAAACTTTACATAAAATTAATCTCCTGCAAACTGATACCGCACTGAAGGACAGAGAAACAAAGAGAAAGAGGGCGGGAGAAAACTTGTTTTCATATCTGTTTGTTAGCTTTCAATTGCAGCACTCCTGCTGTGCAAAGACTAGCATCTTGTGGAGAAAGAATCTCACAGGCTGATAGTGGAGCCACTCAGCAATTAATGCAAGTCAAAGCACCAGGAGTGAGAAAAGGCAGGAATTGCAGTGAGGCCCAGAGAGATCTCTAAGCCATCCGCCAGGATCAGACACACCACCTCCCATTAGCCAGACATGAAGACAGTGCTGTCCTGGTTTGACATCTGCACTGGAACAGGGATTAACAACCATCTTCACTTCAGCAGAAGGCAGCCCCAGCCACCTAAGTTCAACAAAAAAACTAGAATTGGCAACACCAGGGTTATAGCTGGGGGTCTTCTGAGATTTGTCACCACAGAGCAAAAGCTCCAGACTCTTCTAATTTCTGCATGGCCCTGGGTGGCTTGGAGGGTTTCTCAAGGCAGCTGGGAGCACTCAGTAACCCCGGGCATCCTGGCCACATTGTCTGTTTGCTCGCCATGCCTCCTGCCAGGGGTCACCAAGGAGGATGGCTGGGGAACCACTAAGCCCACTCTTTTCCATTTTGTGGCTGTTCAGTGTCTTCCACAGGAACAGTGGGCTCCAGCTCCTGCAGAAGAAGCACACATAGATTAATCTCTCACCAGAAAGTCTCACTGGGCTGTTTCTTGTTTACCTCAGTCTAAAATAAATATTTATCAGGATGAAAGCAACTGGCTGCTCTTTATAGATGGCAGAAGGCGACAGTAATATTATTGGATGCTTATGAGCTAAAGGGTAATTGGAATCAGAAAAGGAAAAAGAGAAGAGGGGACAAATAAAAGGGGAAGAAATGCGGTTTCTAGAGGAGTCAGGAAGACTGGTGAGAAATAAAGCCTCTCCCCATTTGAATGGATTCCTGACATTATTTGAGCTGCTAGATTCAAAGCATGAAAGCCAGAAAAGCACCCAGTCCAGGCACACAACATTAATCTGGTTGCCTAAACAGAGTAAAAAGGTGAATGAAGAGAAATGATTCCTCAAGAAAAACACAAGATATATATGAGCTCAGAAAGAGCAATGACTTTTTGTACATCACCTTGGAGTCAAAAGCAAATCTTCAGAAGTTTCTTTTTGAAGGTCTGTGTGCTACCTTTTTTGTAAATGCATCATCTTTTTCATTCATCAGGGATCTCATGAGAAGAATGACAGCAGCTCTTATTGCTTATAAATGGCATACTGAAAAGCATGCGACAGATTCGTTGCTGATAGAGTCATAGTTTCGTAGAAGTACCTCTGTGGATGAGTTTGGTACTCTGAGACCTTCTCAGTGTAGTGGTGTTTCTAGCTGAATGTAAGTATGACTGGAAACTTCAGTTTTGTGAGCAGCACCTTGGCAGTTGACTGTTTCAGGAGGGATGTGTAAGTCTCAGTGGTAAGAAAATTGTTCCATATTTCAAGACCAGTAAAACTCCATAACACTGGAAGATGCTTTTCTCTGTCCTGTCAGATGATACACTGGTATTTTTGTGTGGCTTTAGATGTTGTGAAGGTTTGTCTCTTTAGCTAACTCTTGTTTTGGGGTCAATGCACAGTATGGTAGCTTCATTATTTCTGGGTATAATTATTGCCCAACTCCTTTTAGAGGCAGAGTTATTGTGAGCTGCAGTATATATTCAAGAGAGAGGCTGACCACCACCTCTCTAAATCTATACAAAACCTTTACTTTTCTTCAACACTGCAAATCTCTTACTGGAACTCACATTTGCCACTGTTCTACGACTAACACTAACCTTCCATGAGCTGAAGGGAATCTTAGTCTGTGTGTTTATGCCATTCAGGACATTTCTCCTGTTCTCAGGAAAGATAAAGAATTACTTTCTTGTGGGACATTTCCTTGATGCGAGGGAAATTGCAGCTCCATTGTGCTCCTGTAACTATGGAACCTGGAGAAAGGCTGGATGACAGATCCTGACTCTTTCACATTACAGGCAGATGCCATTAAATCTGCAGAAAATTGTTTCCCTGTCTTTCATTTTGAAGTATGGGGATGTCTCCCTTGTTTCAGTACACCATGCAGTTTTAGCTCTGTATGGACCACATGGACAGAAGATTGCTGGTGTGAGCCCAGGCTGTGGAGAACCCTGCTAATGGCAGTGGTATGGCAGTCCTGACACTGGTACCTGAGGGATGTGACCTACCTGTGCATGACTAGAAGGATACTTTGGTCTGGTAAAGAAGCTTCAACACTCAAAATTATTATATGAGAACTCTTTCTAAGACTGGCCCCCCCAAAAAACCAAAAGGTATTCTGGAAGACTTAAATAGAAAAGCAGCGACCGACATCTTAAGTCAAGGAAAAAATGGCTGCATGACGTCTGTCAACAGAGAATTAGCAAGTGTACAAGACAGTGCTGTTAGTTATTCAATACCTGGTAGTTTCCCATCTTGAAGAAAGAGTAATGAGCAAGACTTTAGCAAACCCTTAGGGAGGACAGGACTATTTTTCCAGTGAAAAAACAGGGTTATAGTCTTGGGCAAAAGGATTTTTTTAATTGACTTGCTGAATTTTCCATACTAACTGTCATCAAGACTCACATACTTTGTTAATATGACTGTTACAGTTAAATTCCAATTCAGCTGTCAGTAATAACCTTTCTTGTATAACAATCCTCCATGGTTTCGGGTGGGTGAAGGACTGCACTTACTCCATTTTTCTGTGTATGGGCAGATCTGCACAGCTCAGCCCAGAGGTGGCTCCAGTTCACAGGTGGGCAAAATGATTTGCAGCATGCCAGGGCCTGTTGATCTCTCGATGGGGGAGAAACCCTCTGCAGAAGGGTCTGCGGGTGCCAGGCAAGAGGCAGAAAGAAGGGGAGCAATCAGCTTTAGTTCATGACAAGTGGCTGGGTTTTCTTTGTAACTAGCCTGAAAAGATGATCCCACACTCCAAAGGGAACAGGAAAAGGGTCAAGATAAGAGATAAATATCTACAGTTTTTTAAGATGATGAATTTTGGAAAGCAGAGGTGGTGTGCACCCTGTTTGAGGCTGAGGCTGAGACTGAGGGCTGCAGTTGCTCAGGTGAAGAGGATCTCATCCAAAGAATGCCCTGATTGTTTTGGCTTGGCTGGAGCTGTGCCGCTGACTTTAGTCACCCCAAAACCCCTGTCAGCCCTGACAGGAGCAGTTTGCCTCCTAAGTCCAGGTGACTGGGTAAAAACACCTGCCTGAGCTCTTAAGGTGGGTCTGGCTGCAAAATGGCCCATGGAGAGCCCTCCTCCACCGCAGCAGTGAGGAGGAGCCGGAGGGTGCACACTGCAAATGGAGGATCACCACTCAGAGACATGAGATATACAACAAGTGATCAGGCCCTGAAATCAAATAATTTCTAAATAGAGTAAGTTTTTTCCTTTTTTTTAATTGTTCCAGCTCTGAGGCTCATGGAGGGAAGGCTGGAAGCCTGACTTGTTGTTCAAATCTGATTTTTAAGGCCATGTCATAGCAAACCTTTGGAAGGCCTGCACAAGAAAGGAAGATCTTGACTAAAGAGTAATTTAAAACAGTGAGAATATCTTACTGCTACTCAACCTAGTTAAAATCCCCAAACTCAATGAACTCCTGCAGCTCCTACTGCCAGCACTCCATAACGTCGTCACTGATATGAACCTTAGGACACCACTCTCTCTGTTGATGGCACTCCATAAATAATATTCCTACTCATTACTAAAACCTGAAAAAACTTCAAGGAGAGAAATGTCATGTGCCTGCATATAGCAATATTACGCATTTGAAAGCTAATGATCCTATTTTTTTCTCAGACTGCACAGTATATTTAAAAGGCCCAGTATATGCTGTGAGTGAGGATACCTATGATTTTTTTTTCCCTAAGAATCTTCACAGTTTCAAGACTTATAGAATGCCATAAAGGGAAGGAACAAGTTTTAAAAACAATTAGTAGGATGTGTGGTGCTCATTCTTGGCTGAAACTGCACATTCTCATCTGCCTGAAAATACTCAGCAGTCGTTCATGAAAAATGTTTTTGAACTAATGAGCTATATTTGCATTCCCCTTAGAATGGATTCAGAATTTTTCATCTACACTGCACCATGAAAAATAGATGTTTTCCACAGAGGTAATTTGAACATAAACCACCGCATCAATAGGAAGACAACCTTTGCAGAAACTTTTTAACTTAGCACATTCCATTTGTTTTCACTGGGGAAGGTCAAACTTATGTGAGAGATGTAAATTTCATGCACAAACCTAGGTGCTGATGAGATTTGTTTTTGTAGATAATCTGCAGCAGAGAAATTTTTCATAATGTCACCGCAAAATAAATTAAAATGTTCATCTTCATATGGCTGGTTCCATTGCATTAAAATAAATGTTGCAAGCTCATTTAATTAGTATAGTTAGGAATGTCTCTTCCCTGCTTCAGTGACTCTCCAAATCACAAGTTAATTTGTCAAAATCACACCATTGTTTTTCCTTCATTCTTCATTACTGAAAAGACAGCCCCATTTAAATAAATGTTTATGCTACAGAGAGCAGAGCAGTGAACAACCCCAAATATTTTTCTAAGCCCATGTCGGGAAAGTTTGGACTGCAAAGAACTAGAACACTTTGTGTGTGTGTGTGTCTGTGTGTGTGTGTGTCTGTGTGTGTGTGTGTGTGTGTGTGTGTGTGTGTGTGTGTGTGTCTGCACGTGTGTGTTGTTATTGGATATTTGACTAGCTGGAAAGGTACAAAACTGAGCAGTCTGCTGTAACTGATGATGTAGTGCACACCATCTCTCATGCCAGCGGCTACATGCACTTGGAAGCAGTTTTCTTCTATGTTTTCAAAGACAAATGATGACAAAAGATACAATCTCTATAAATTACCCTAATCAAATCATTCTCTTCAAGAACTCTTGGTTAATCAATTAGTCAGTGCTCGGAGTTCTTATGAATATCACTTCAGAGCCTCCCGTAGCGTTGTTCTCTTCCAACAGCAAATATTTAGAGCATTTTATTAAAGAAGGAAAAAAGCAACAACAAAACCCAACAAATTAAAACAGCAGCTTACATAGCAAATAGGCTATGCAACTTCTGCAACCATATGGAGTCCATTAACATGAAGGGAACTTTACAGCTCTAACTGAGGTAGCAGTTACTTGAATTTTGTTGGTTTGATTGGCTTAGTTATTATTTATACCGAGGTCTTTTTGGGAGAGCACTTATCACAAATGAATGGAAAAGGCCAGTAGACCATCATCTGAGCCCCATACTAATGCATTTTTACGCTATGCCTCAGGCATTGTGGCATATACTGCTATGGTATTCTTTAGCCTTCTCCAAGAACCTTTCAACCTCCACACAAAAGCTTTTATATCTCAGCACTATATTCCTCCTAACTGAGACGATGTAAAACAATAGAAAAGTCCTGTGATTTTCCTTATCAGGAGGTTTTTTGGCATTTTCTTGCATTGGGTTTGGGTTTTTTCTGTTTTGGGGTGGAGATTTTTGCAGTTTATCTGTCTTCTCTTATTTCTCTGTGTGAGTTGTCTGAAAAAGGGCAAACAAGGGCATGAAAGAACATTTTCCCCACCAGGTTCCTTGGCTTGGTACTATTTTAAAATGTCATTCCAAATCTGTATCTAATGTGAGTTTTATGATACTGTGAGGGAGAATCAACCCTATTTTCATTTTCAAGAGCTTCAAGATGAACCTTGTTTCATTAATAAATCATGTCATTAACAGGGAAATTTAATTGCAGTGATACTTCACGAATTCACAGTAAAAGCATGTTATATATTAATGGTTGGAATATTGACTTCCAGACATAGGAACTAATATGAACTGTGAAAAATTGGCACGTGCAACTGTTAGGAAAACATCTTCAAGATCATCATAGTAACTGAAGAGAGAGTGATATATTGAGATGACTTTTTCAAAGCAAGCCAGGGCCTGGGTACATCTTTTAAGAAATGCTGGTAATGCCATTTGCTGACATGACCTCTATTTCACCCTTCTACTTGCATTTGTAGAGGACATAAGCATCCCAGCCTAGGAAGAGCAGTTGTCTTTAGGCAGCTTTGGGTAACCCAAGTTTCTTCAGGCCACAGGTCATGTCCCAAGGCTGGATTAGCTGTGTAGCAGTACACCTTTGCCCTTCGTCTGAGAGAAGAGACTTCTGTAGTGCCCCAGGGCTGAGGCATCTCTCTTCTCATAATGGCCATCCCTCTTTTGAGGCAAACTAGAGATCTCATTAGAAGCAGAATGGTCTCTGTAGCCAGTCTACCAGTGTACTGAAGTGCTGTTCTGCTGGTTGCACCCCTTTCCCTCTAGCCCCACAGAAATCCCCATATGTATCCAACAATCCAAGTGTATCCTACAGTCTCATATGCTCTTTAAGCAAGGGTCTGTGAAGAAGAAAGATCCATTCCATGCTTTAGGGTGGGTTGGTACCCTTGAAATCCCGTGACTCTTGAGGTTGGACAGAGAGGAAGATATATTTAGCAATTTGCCCGGCTCCTCACACACCCGCACACCCACGGCATCTGGAGTAGGTGCTTCACACCTTCCCCCAGCCACATGGAGAGTAGACATACACACCGAGGATGGTGAACCATTGACAGGAGGCACAGATGTGCCTTGGGATCCTGCCCCTCCACCTTTAGTTGCCCAAGGAGAAGTTGATGAGGAGCATCCAGGTGGAGGAGACAAAAGCCTCCATGGCCTCCTTGAGCCAGCTGAAGGCCATTTCCAATTCCTCAGTTCTGTGACGTAGAGGGTTAGGGGATAATCTGAAATTCCCGCCTGTTTCTCATTAGCCGCCTGATACATGACTCCAGTGCCAGTTCAGCAGCAATATATGAGTTTAGGAAAATTAACTGTAAAAGAAATCACTGAGTGGGTTTATTATTCTTCTATTGATTATTTTGTATAGGAAATATTTTGAAAAGTAGCGACCAAACTTGGGTTCATGGGGCCTGGTTCTCCTCAGCAAGTCAGCTACAGCAGACTGCTGAAATCAGTAGGTTTCCACTTGTATAAAAAGTTTCAGTCAAAGAAGACACAGAAATCTGTACATACAAACAGCTATTGAGCTTGAGCACTGCTTGCTCATGCTATTTCAGATCTTTTTCTTTGAGACCCTGATGCTGAAATCAAGAGATTACACAAGAATCAGATTAAATAATTCAAAAAACCCCCAAGTATCCAAAATAAAACTCTTCAGAAACAATCCTGTTGACTGCAGAAGAAAATATGAACTGAGATCATCCTAAAAATTGAGAAACTAAAAAACAAAGTTAAACACTTAATTTTTAGCAGTCATGTATTTCTGGGACCTGTTTGTTTCAGGACTGAAACAAATCTGATGGCTTGCTTTGAAACACACGGGAGGGATAGCAGTGCAAAGCTGTGTGCAGAAAATCTGTTGCATGCACGGTCTGCCTCAATTATGGACTCACACTCTGGGCCCACTCTGAATCCCTCTCAGAGGTCACAAACAGCAAAATCATTGGCTCCACCCAGCCACTATCCCATCAAAAGGCAGCAGTCTCCTTCATGGCCAGGTATGCTGCTACTTACCTGAAGCATCTGAGTTTCAGGCTGTGGCACTGATGCTGCCTTGCCTCGCTGCAACAAGAATCATGCCTGGAAAATGGGACAGGTAAATTCCACTCACAGGCTGGGTCTGTGAGGCTGGACCTGGACCAGTTTAGGGTAAATGAAATACAAGCTGGCTGTAATCAGACTTTTCACAACACAAGCAGCACTCACATGCTTATATCCAAATTCTCTTGTGCTTTTCCACCTCCACTGAAGTTACAGATGGCATTTATTCAACAGAAAGGAAGTAGGAAGCATCTTCAGTCAGGCAAATAAATCTGCTCCCCTCTGCTTCCCTTGGAAAGGGGAAAGCCAGAAAGCTTGGTTTCGCTTCAGTGAATCAGATTGCATCAGAAAACTCCAAGAAGACCTTTCTGAAGAGCAAAAAAGTTCCCTGACCCCGCTTTGTTGTCAGTGCCTCTAGGACTAAGCTATGCAAACAGATGTTGTATCACCATCCATGGACAGGGTAAGAGATACAGTGGTCTCCTAAACAGACTTGTGCAATAAAAAATGACAGGAGGGAACACAGTGTATAATGCCATGCTGCAGAAATCCATCTTGTCTTTTAAGAGCCTATATATGGTGATAGCTCTCTTCTTGCTGTTATAAAAGTTCTCAAAACAATCCAACAACAATTCATCATTTTCATAAATGTTGCAGATCAGAGCAGGGAAAGAAGGGGTTTATTCCAGGGTTTTTAAGGTTTTTGTGAGGCATCAGCCATACTACTCCTTTACGTAGAGATGCTGGTGTCCCAAGGACTGATAGAAGCAGTTCTAATCAGTGACTTTCTCTCTCTCTCTCTCTCTCTCTCCTTCACAAGTCACATTTGGAGGTCATGGTCTTTGACTATGTTTAAAGTACAGAAATAAACACCAGGATGGTGTGTAGTTCACTGGCATTAATGAAAAAATGTCTGAAGAGAACATTTGCAGAGCAGTTTGTGTAGGGAGGACTGTGAATAGGTGTGATAAGACTACAGGTTAGGTAATACTAATAGTTACACTACTCATTGAGTAATTACATCAGTCTCCATCTGTATATGTTTAAAGAGATGCTGTAAAATTCTCTGAGCCTGACTCTTCACTATTGTGCATCATGCCAAAAGTTGCTGCTGCCATTATATTCCTTTTTATTTGCTACTTGGGAGCCATCTCCTTTTGTTTGTGGGAAGCACTGCTTGGTATCAAACTGACTCAAAAAGAAAGACAAGGCTGTACAAAAGCGTCTTAGTAAACTGCTTCGCCAAGCTTCTAGTAATAAATACATTTATTGGGTAGACAGTAAAAAGTACTGGAGAGTTAAAAATAAATTCTGAGTTATTTAAACTTAATTTATGACCAGGAAAATAATCCTTCTCTTCTACTATTAATGTTTTTTATCTGGGCCATCAAATGTCACACCCTACTGATTTTGGATGTAAGGTCACTGGAAACAACATATCAGTGGTGTCAGCAATACAAATCAACTGAAATTCCCCTAAAAATAAAAATGTCAGGAGTAAAATAATAGGCAATAGTTATTTCATGGTATGAAAGACTTGTAGTATATCAAGAGCTCACCTTCTTCTATCTTTATAATATATGACTTTGAACATTAAGTATACCTCTATTTCATATATTTTAAATATAGATAATGTATCTAGCTAAAAAAATAATCTCAGAGAAAATTGCACCAAAATGATTCTTTAGGTTTGCATTCACTTTTTGAAATGCCTCCTAATTTATATCAAACTATGAAGCAATAGCATTGCATCAGCTGGTGCTTTCTAAGATCTAAGATTTCAGTGTTAAAAAGAATATGGGAATATAAAATTGACCTGGAATAATGATTTTAGCAAGAAGAAAAAGAAGGGATGGTCCTTCACTCTGGCTGACCCTTCATTTGACCCATGAAGACAAGATCCCATCTAAACCAAACATTGCAGGAAGCAGTAACAAATACCACTGGGAAGGCAATAAGCAGCACATATTTGTGAAAATGTCTCCTTTGAAGTTTGTGCGTAGATGAACACATCTGTGCCAGTGAAATTGTCTTTAGTACAAATGGGGATTTCCTCAGGCCATTTGTGACTGTTATTAAATGGCTACCAGAAAACAGGTTACTAATTTGGCTTGCATCACCATGCTGAATTATAACTAAACAGGCTAAATGTCACACTGCACTGCATGTGGCACTCACACAGAGAAACAGGTGGCTATAAACCCATGTTGCACTGACGTACCAACATGAATCCACACACTCAGTTCAGATGCAGTTGGGTTTGTGACTAATAGCCTGCCAGCGCCTGGACCTTTTGTGTTTACATATAATGAGGAAAAGGACAAGGATGGACCAGGTCAGTGCTGTTCTGACACTTACATCTAACAAATCTGGCTCCACATCATGGAGTTTCCAGGACTGGAAACCTCGCAGGGTCCCTGAACACTCTTTCGGGGTTCAAGCCCTTGGTACAGTGACCCACATAAGAGCAGGAGCCAGGAACCCAGGTGCCCATCCCAAACACTGTGTCTTTTGATGTTCACCCACTGCTACCCATTGAGCCAAGCATCCTCCTCCCTGGAGTGTGGCTATTGGGTAACTTGTCCAGCTTTTCCCTGCCATTCTTTCCCTTCTGCCATGTCTTTTATTTGATTCATGTGTGCCACTTCCACTTCACCTTGCCCTCAGAAAACCGAAGGAAGTGCCTTCACTGACAGAACACAGCTGCAGGGTTTTGGCTCTTCGTTGTGCCGTCTGGCAGAGATGGAAATTTGCCCTACCACGTTGCCCTGTGCTGATGCAGAGGTAGTGCACAGCTATTTGGGATGGTTTTTAAATAATTTGGTATCCACCAGAATTCAAAACTTCTTTTCCTCACATCACCCTTTGTATATTTGGGTGATGTTTGTAGCAGGTGTATGGTGGGAATTCTCCCTATCGCTGACATGACAGCCAGGATGGCAAAGAAAGGGAACAAGAAAAAGTTGTTACAAGACATGATGAGATGAAATCCTTTTAGAATGAGGTGAACATGTCAGAATATAAGCCAGAAAAGCCCTTAGAAATTTTCACTGTGAAATGAGAAAGAAAACTCTTAGGCCTGTGCAAAGGTAAGATACTTAAGTAATAGTTTAATGAGAAAAATCCTTACTGTAATTAGTATAAACACTTCTTGAGAAGAGCTATGACAGTGTTTAGAAAACACCTTAGGACCCATCAAGTCCTTGCAATCGCACTCTACTTTTTGGTCATGTTAAAGTTGTGGGTGCCCAATGCTACACAAATGCTCAACATGTAGATGTGTTGGTGGTAAAACACAAGGTGACAACTCAAATAGGTAAAACCTGACAAGTTAAAGATAAATCATACCAACTAGCTCCTATACATGTTGTTCTAGCAGGAATGATACATTCCTGGGTCATGTAGAGCGCAAGCCCAAAAGTATGTCATCTGGAAATGTTGTGAAAGCAGGGATACAGCCTGGAAGGTGGGAGAGCTGTCCGCAGGGGGGTGACAGATCTTTCCTACTGTAGCTGAAGCTTTTCCTTAGCTGAATATTTTCTTTATGGAATTTGGAAGCACTTCAGTGATAAGAGAACTGGTTTTCTGTCTATTTTTTGTGATAATTCTTGCCACAGATACATTATTCCTGGGCAGCAGTTCTCCTATTCCTTCTGCCATTTTTCCATTCTCTTCATTCAGCAGTTTTTTCAGACAAGAGATCTTGAGTTTCACGGCAGTGACACATTCTATCTTGGACCAGTAAGGAGTAGTCCCAAAATGAGAGCTTCTGGAAACAATTTTCCATCAAGATAGTGGCTTTTATGAATTGTGCATATCATCCTTTTCATGCTGTAGTACTGCCAAAATATTGTCCTCAGCATGGAAAAAGTGAAATATATCTGATAAACACAGTTTCATTAGGTCAGAAACTCTGTTGTTCCTTGATGTGATGAACTTCTCCATTTCTGACTCAGATTCTGGTTCTGCCTCTCTCCTGCTTTAACCTGCTGTGATGTCATCAGGAAAGCTTATCTGTGAAGCTGAGCTTATGGCAAATTTTACTAAACCTAATAGCTGGTCTGACAACTTTTTAAGTGTCTTTTACTATTTTCTCTCCAGTTGAGTTTTCATTCACACTGTGCTGATATCAGCTGAGTAGCATCAGCCATACAGGTAGGCATGAAACCTGTATTTTCGTTCTCTGTGGTATGCAAACATATTTAAAGCCACGAGGAGACTGTGAGAAAGTCAGTCTTGTTTGCTCTGCTTGACCTGCAAACAAACCCTTTCCCCACACTTTTAGCTGTAAGACACTTGAAAATCTTTTTGTGGCACAAAAGCTAAGGTTACCCATGCTGGGAAAAGCAATCTGTTATTTATCTCCAGTAGGTTCAAGAGCACTGCAGATAGACAAGGTCCATGCTGCTCCACAAATACGTATCAGCCTTGACCTGCAGAAACCAATCATGGGCTTATTGTGTTGTTTGCCTGATACAAACTCAGTGCCTCTTCCCCAGAAAGTCAACTGAGATGACTCAACTGACTTCACTCGGTAATTCTCTCAGCAATCTGATCAAAATGATTAATGGTCATTCTGGTCAATGCTGGATTTAATTCAAGGTCACTGGGGAAAAAAAAAAGATAAAAGGTCACTTTGCTGACCACCGTCTATTTATCTATGGATTTTTGTTATTAAAGGAATTAATCTGATAATGCTTCCATACACAGAACATTAATTATTTATCCATTTGATACAAAATTACTTCATACTAAGGCTGAGTCTCAAATTGCTGACATGGGGTACAGAGACTTAGTCCTATGATGAGCCTCATCTAGATTGACACAGCTGGATCCCAGTTTAAAAATGTAGGCTTAAATGTGCATTGAGCTTGCTATCATGTACGGTCAGACCAACTTATGCCCAATGTCACATGTACTGGGTAAACCAAAGTCCAAAAATAAATCTTGCGTTGACAAAAATCTTAGCTGTTGTGACATATTTATTGGAGTGTCTGTTTTCAGGATGGCTTAGCCCACCGTCCCTCATCTTGAGATTTGAAGTGACTGGTATTTAAAACAAATACTGATACAGCAATTTTATTCAGTCTTCAGAAGTTTGAGGGGAATGTTCTCAGCCTTAAGGCACTAAATTTCAGTCAGAAGTAATTTCTAATGTCGCTTCGTCCTATTACTTGTAAATTCAATATAATTAGAGGCATATTCAGTTCATTACCAATTTGAACTCTTGCCCAGTTTTTTTTCAGTCTGTTGCTTTTTCAAAACACTTTATTAAAAACTTGTTTTGCTGTCATATGTTTAAAAGGAAATAATATCTCACAACTAATCATTTATTAAGATAATGCAACTACACAATACAGAAAAACAACACTATAACCTCACTAGAAACAGATGGAAAGTGAGAATAAACCTTTGCTTGGTTGCACATTAATATTTTGAACTTATATTTGAAATACATATTAACTGCATTTTCATCCCAGGAGTGAAAAATACAACATTAGATTGAAAAACAATTATTTCCCTTGCTTTTGGGCATACACTACCTTATTACCTAGACTCACTTATTGTTTCAAATAATGCCTTCTGAATTTTCATGTGTTTTGCACTTCTCATAAAAGTCAATAATGGGAGACAGGAACCTGAGCAAAATGAGAAAACTATTTCACTGTATTACTGATACTTTATTCTTTTCTTTTGGCTTCCTCATTAGGCCAATTGTCAGAAACGACACAGCAGAGACCAAAGGTTCCTATTTTTAGTGCCGGATGATGGGCAAGAACATCTTTTAAAACTGCACAGCGCCTGCCCAATACAGCATCCTTTGATGTTGAATCACACAGAATTACAGAATATGCTGAGTTAGAAGGGACCCACAAGGATCATTGAGTCCAACTCTAGCCCTGCAAAGGACCATCCCCTGAGGGGAGATTTTACATAGATTAGGGAGAAAAGAAATGTTTATTTATTGGCCACAGGATCCCACAATGCTCACATGCTTATGCATGCCAAACTCACCATCATCATTAAATATTGGGTAACCACTGCAGCTGGTCTCAGGCAAGTGCTAGCACTGGTCTTATTGTGCTCCTCCTGTTTGTGAGCAGCATTGCTGCTGCGGCTCTACACAAGGGTTTGAAAACTGGTTCTCCATACTCTCTGCAAAGCTTTACCAAAAAGCTTGGAATCTGTGTGTCCTGTGGCACAAGGCCAACATTTCAGCAGCACACTTATCTAAAGGTGTATCTGCTTTGTCTGGATTCGTAGCAAATTAGCTGCCAGGACAGCATTGAAAGGACTGTGCTCATTGTCTGGTCCAGCAATGCCCCAGGAGCATTAACCTTGCTGAAAGATGAATTGGGATTGTCAATAAATATCCAACAGGATGTTGTTAAAAACATCCGGACTCATGTTTACAACTCCTAAGGGATGAATTTGAAATGCAGAGAGTCCTGCAAAGAGTTTGGGTGTGTAAGCGCTGAAGTATCCCCAAAAGTGATAGCTGAACCTTGGTGCAAGTTTTGTTCCTTCCAAGTCTTGTTCGACTTGTGCAAGAATCATGACAGCTTCTAACTGGAAACCCAAGGAGAGAATAACCTCACAGAGCTGCTCTGCAATATAGCTACACACTCTTAATAGCACAGCAGCACTTAAGAAAACTGGTCCTTGGACTTCTCTTGCAAGCTCTCAGGTTTCCCAGCACACCTCTCAGCACTGAGCAGCTGTGGCCCACCCCTGCTCACTGTCTGGGGGGTTGTGAGCTGTTAGTGCAGGTCAACAAAAGACAGTCTTCCAGTAAATAACTGAATAAGGGGAAAGTCTCTGAAGTGCTGTCTCTGAAATCAACAGTCTCCTGGACATTTTTTAACAGTATTAAATGACTTTATAGTTATTATTTATTCATTTAATTCTTCTTACGGGCAGCATCGCTCAAGACTAAGTATTCACCTATCTATATATGTGTGCAACCCTTTTGTCTTTATTAGTTTTCATATGCTTTGTCCTTTGCTCATTGTCTTTACCATCCTCCTTTTGTTTTCCAGCTGAATCCAGCAGGCACTTCTGCGGAGTTAGGAATGGAAAAATTCAGTAGCAAAGGGATGAAAACACAAAGCCTGAAGTGGCCCAGAGTTTGCCAATACATGGGCTATTCCTATAAGAGGCATACAACACAAGGGTGCTGCTGATTGTACATTTTGGACAAATAGTAGCAAACAGAGGACTTGTACTGAGGTTGCAGGATTTTCAGATATCCTTACCTGCCCAAATCTCACTGGCTTTTGTCTAGAGTTTTTGCTGTTTAATCTTCTACAGGCATGTAAATGTCCCAGGAGATATATACATGACTTTTAGTCTAAAACACGGATCTCAAGCAAGGTCTTATTGGACCCTGGCTCTGTTGTGCTTGTTTGGGAGGGGAACCAGTGTTTGCAACACTTAGCAGTTCATAAATCCAGGTTATTTCCAGATTATTAACCAGATATTTCACTTGGCCTCTGCAACTTAAAAAGTCTTCATACAGCAGTGAAAAACAGTGACCCAGAGGTGGGAATCTTGTGCTCTTGTTGCCCTCACCATGTCTCTTCTGCCCAGGGAAAACCACAGCCTGCTGGTCAAACAATCCAGCACTTTGCTCAGGCACAGGCATGTCCCTGCGAGGGCTAAAAGAGTTGACAGGACAGTGCTAAAGGCATTTCTGCAAGAGTAGTTACTCCTTGGCCCTTTTGGAAATCACGAAGTACAGATAAATCAATCACAGACTAACCACAGCTGGCGGTAGACACAATCACACCTCATGAATGGAAGTGAAATTGTCTCTTGTTTGGTAATTCAGTTGTTTAGTGCTGAGATCAGTTTGCCAGTTTGAATCAGAGCAGATTTCTGTAACTCAGCACTGCATGTCACAGCTCAAGTGAAACAAACGCTCCAGTCTTCTTTGAACTTCTGAGTATTTTGACCTTCAGAACTTGTACCATGAATTTTTCAATTAACTAGCTCATAATTAAATCAACTGATTAAATAAAGAAGTTTTAGTTGATAAAGTAGCATTATGCATTCAGATGGCACAGGAGTTTTAATGATATGTAGATTATCCCTAAGAACAGCTCAGAACCCATCCTCCTACACAGCTTCATGGGTCCCTTCTGGCCACGCAGCCCCCTCGCTGCCCAGGCAGCCCACACAAATGAGGCACAGTGGCCCTGGAGACAAGGATTCAAGAAATTTTGTCTCTGCCCTTGACTCCACAGTGCTGCTGGCCACACTAGTTCTGATAGGGGCCAGGATGCCACTGGCCTTCTTGGCTACCTGCGTACACTGCTGCCTCATGTTCAGCTGGCTGTTGATGAGCACCCCCACGTCCTTCTCCATCAGGCAGCTTTGCAGCCATGCTGCCCCAAGCCTGTAACATGGCGTGGGGTTGTTGTGACCCAGGTGCAGGTCCCAGGACATAGATGCTGTAAGTGTAGAAGACCCTTCCAAACATTTTATTATGTAGAGATATGGGGGTTTTTGCTTATGACAGCTCTCCTGCCTGGAAAAAGCCGCCTTTTCCAGAGACAGTTTTAGATGTTTTTGCCTCCTACATTCCAGAGAAGCTGACTCTTGGGTAGGAGAGAAGATAAGTTCTTGGAGACATCTCTGAAAGCCACCACAGTTGGGATGCCAGGGATCATAAAGGCCTTAAGAAGAATAGGGAGTGTGTCTTTTCCAGGCCCAGTGCAGATTTGTGCCAAGATACTAAGTGTTCTTGACTTTGGAAATAAATTCCCCTAAATCCTTCCACTGCCTGATATTTTGGGGGTATCTGTGTGCATTTGACCCTTTACAGATGCCCTCTTCTGGTTTTTGATTTGCCTCTTGAGGAAGAGATGCTGGTTTCTGTGTAAGTAGACAGGTTGCCTAAAATATTACAGTTCTCATTAATTTCTCCCTTTAATGGCAGCAGGTTCCAGAATTCTCAGTCTTGGGCAGCCACTGGACTCAGGCACCAAGACTTTTCCATGTAATTACTGTGGGTATCTCAAGCCCAGGCCACCCTTGTCCTTGATTGTGCAAAAGCAGCTTTCCATTGCATATGAACCTCGCCTGGCTTTGGTGCTGCACCAGAAAACCTGCTTGACTTAGGGGTGTCATTTGGTGTATCTTTTCCCATGCCTTAAAGGTGAGCACCATGACAAAACATAGTAACAAAAAGCATATTCTTGGAAGATAAAAACAAAGAACTCATGAGTTTTCAAAAAGCTCTTTAGGCCAGTTCCTCAGTACAAATCTCTTTTCCAAATGTAGGACTCAATATGCCACACGAAACCGTATCTACTACTCAGAGTCTAAATTTACATTCTCTTCAGAACCGAAACTACATTGGAGAAAAAAACCTTTAACAATGGTTTTTATTTCATTTGACAAATCCCTCTTCAAATACTTCCCTTGGAAAATCCTTTTGTGTTCTTTTAAGGAAGATGATTTCTTTGTGTAATTCAAGTGTGATGTAAAGTGAGAGCTACCCATTTAAAAATACACAGATGCACAAGTAGAAAAATAAGAGAAAACAAGTCTTAACCAAACTGCTTATGGTTGCAAGTGGAGAGTAAGAGGGAAGAGGGAAGAAGAAGGAAAGTAAAAATGCTAGACAAAAAACAGGCAAAGGAAAAAATTGCACAACATTTTGCTGATTCTTCTCAGGCTAGGATGCATGTAATATTTACCACATAAACAAATATCACTTAAATATTTCAAATATCTCACTATTAATATCACTTAAATATCTCACTATTGAAACAACCTTAAAAGGGTAATGTCACATTTTATAGTATTATTGTTGTTGTTTTTGTACTGTAGACTGGTTCCCTTGACTGCATGCCTTCTGACAGTATTTCTTCTGTGTTTTGTTTCACTTTTGTGAATGGGAGCAGGATTTGCTGCTACTCCTACCCAAAGTTATAACCGCAAGTTCCAAACATGAGACATAACTCCTATACTATTCACTGTAGCAATGCAGACAACAGATAATAGGATCAAAGGAATCAAAACCAGGCTTCTTAGAATTAAGCAAATGTGTTTAATAACAAAGGGGAACCCAAATCCATAAAATAATTCATTCTCTGTAATGGTACTAAGTGGAATATTTTTTAAAACATTTTCAAGATGTATTACTAGATTTTTAATTTCTGAACTGTGCATATAGCACATTTGTTTGATTTAGTGCCTAAAATAAACTTTTACTACTTTTCATTCCTGCTAGCACTGAAACAATTAACACAGCAAAGGGAAAGTATGAGACTCTCCTCCCACTGCCCCCACCCACCGACACATCTCTGAAGTGCACTCCTGAACGAGTAGCCCAGCTTTGCCCTCGGCTTCATATCTGCAGTTCTCCTGACAAATGTCTCCTGCTGGCTGGAAAGGGGATGAGGTTTTGGTGTGTGTTAGAAGGAAGAGACTGCAAATAGATTTTTCAAAACTCAAGCAGCTGGGTATTGTGATATTGAGGTGCAGATGGATCTCAGAAGGATGTTTAAACAAGTGATGGAGACAAGAGATGTCAGACTACACATAACTTCTGAGCAAGATACTCAGAGGGCAGATCATTGTATGATGGTGCATGTGGAAGGTGTGACCATGGAAGAAGAAACTGAGGAAAGACCAGCTAATACAGAAGCAATGAAGCAGAGGTTTACTTCACTGGAAAAAAAGGAGGAGTATGAGTAGACAAATGATGAGAGGACAAGAAAGTGATTCAGCCACAACAGAAGGGACAGAGAGGCAGCAGTCAAAGAAAGAATATGAATGACCCATAGGATGCTATATAAAAAAAGTCAGAGGACCCTGTAGGGATTTTTGCTCACAATAAGAAATGTCTTTGTGATCAGTGTATTAAGAGTAATTGGAAATACTGTTGTCAAAATCAGATTTAGACAAGAGAACAGGTACTGGCAGCTAAGCTCAAGGGTGTGCAGTGGGGCTGGAAAAGACTCTGATTAGAAAGAAAGAAAATTGACTGTCCTTCCTGGTGGGCCAGATGGTACTGCCATAGTCGCATTAGAGGTGACCAAGGATGGCTTTCAGGTGAAAATGCAGAAATTAATGAAGTTACAGAACTCCTCAATAGGCAAAGAGCAAAGGCGGGACACAAGAGGTAGGGTAAGCTGATGGCTGATGGGCCAGTGCTATGAACACATTCTGGGATACGTGACCCCTCCAAAAAACAGGTTCACAGGGGGAGGACTAACTCTTGGGAATGAACTCCATGTGGATAACTCTTAGGATTGCAGTCACACGACTGATAAGAGCTTTAAACTAGAAACAAAGGGGAGAGGATGGGAGACTCAGTCTCCATGCCTGATTCGAATGCAAGGCAAAAAAAGAAAATCAGATAAATGAGATTATTGCACTGGGTAATAGGACACGGAAGGGGAGAGGAATAGGCATCAAGAGAATATGGGAATAATATTGAGGAAAGGAATAAATGTTTGTGTGATACATATAATGAAATTTGCTATTTAAAACTGGATTAAAACAGAGAAAATAAAGAGAAATGCTATGCATTAGGACCAGATACATATAGGAAGCAGAATTTCTGGTGCAGAACAGAAGAAAAAGATATTACAAGAACAATAGGAACACATTGGAATAGTAATCTTGCCTCAAACACAGGCATTGAAAGATATGCATTATTAAAAAAAGAAGAAAAGGTAAAAGGCAGTGAGGTAGCAATTCTCATTAACTGATGAAGTAGACTGAAAAGAAATAAGAATTGATTGCTTCAGTAAAACCCAGAAAGAGGCTAAGTCAAAAATCACTTTTGGAAAGCCTGAAAAAGAGGATCTATGGGAATTATAGGGTCTGTCACTCACTTTAATGGCTGGATTTCGTTATGCCTGGAGATCACCATCTCACTACAAGAAGGTAAGGGAACACATCATTAGAAGAATTTCAAATTCACCATGTATTAGGCAATGCTTCCAAATACAGAAGGACCAAGTATCTTTGCATGAAAGGGACAAATTTCTACAGCAAGCAGTCCCAGGCTCTGGAGCAACATCACTTTACATACAGTTCCAGTAAGGATCAAAACACCGCAAGGTAGCTGCTTGTAGCATAGAAGTTTTGTCTAAATAACCTTGAGCTGATTCAATTTTAAATCAGCAGAAGGACAAAAACAGACCTAGGCCCATGATGTGTGATTTTCAACATGAAATGCCCAGCAAGCCAGGAAGTCTTAAGGCCTCTAGGATTTTAATGGAGCAAAGATTTGGCCGCAAGAGTACAAAAAGTTCCAATGAATTTGCACCCCCATCCCAACCCCTCTACACACAGCAAAGGGGAAAAGTCACTGTGGAGTAGGACAAACACTGTCACAAAAAGGGACAAGGAAAGAGACCAAAAGAAAGAGACTGATCAGCAAATAAAAACTTGTTTAAGGTTAAGAAGTGCGAGACTGAATTACAGCTGGATAAGACTCTCTCTGTGGGATATCCTGCCAAAGAAAAACAGAGCAAATGTGCAGCAACATAACTGAATGCCGTAACAAATGCAAATACTACTGTTGGGGCATTTTTCACTGGCCCTCTGTTTCAGTGACCCCAGTGTAACTCAATTTTCACCAGGATCTTCTCAGCAAAAAGCAACATATCCACTTCCAAGACAGGATGGAGCTCGCTTATGCCAGAAAGTTCTGTGCGGTGTATGAGCCTACCCTGTCCCATGTCACTGCAAACAAGTTAAGCACATCTGTTTCACTTCACATGGCACTGGATGTGAGGAAATGCGGGCAGCTTAGTTCCACATCTCAAGTCTGGGCATTTATTTATCCAGATGTGTCAACAACATCATAAATCATAAAATCATCTAATTTTGACCACAAGAACTGCATACACTTTTATTTGTACTTCATAGTTGTTGTTAGAGTGCCATGCAGAGAGTAGAGCTGGCAGAAATGGGTGAGGAACAAAACACAGGTAAAGAAATGGTAAGGAAATATACATACATATATATATATATATATATATATATATATGTTGATTATCCCAGCAAAGGCATGTAGTGATAGGATTTCTCGCACACAATTCCAGTACTGTGCTGTGACTGCAGACAGGCAGAATCATGCAATCAGAATTACCATTAACCCCTGCAATGTTTTGAGACAGGGATGGTGTTTATACAGTGTTTTTACAGTCACTAAAGCAAGGAGTCATAGAGTTTTGACTCAGGTTTCTGGATGTGACTGTAGCCAACTACAAAAAAAATTTTAAAAGCACACTTTTGGGCCTCAGCTACTTTTTACACTGAGCACACCGATGTGTAACAGCAGCTCCCTCTATCACTGTGGTGGGCAGGGTGTACTCAGGCTTCCTCCTGTGAGGTGGCTGAGAGCTGGCATATCACACCATACACAATGACCTTCAGCTGTTAGAATCAAAGCCTTCTGAGCATGATGCCTGGAATTTGGTGAGGACTGTCTTTACTTCACCAGGAGCTCCTGAGAATATGGAATCCATGGCCAAGTACAAGAATCAAAATGGAATGCCTATTCTGCAGCTGGGGCAAGTGTAATCCAACAGCTCCTGCCACCATGGCATACCTGGTCTCTCTGTGAAGGATCCAGGGTGACCTGTAAAGCCTGAGTCAACTTTTCATGCTAAAGCCACTGAGGGGCTGGGGTTGGTGAAGGCAGCAGGCCCCCCTAACACAGTGGGTAGGAATTACTCAGACAGTATCCCAGAGTTCAGAGTAGCCCTGTGACCTCACTGAAAAGCAAATGATGTGGGCAGCAGTGATCTGCACTATTCATGCAAGGCATGGGGACCCTTTGCAGTCCTTTACCAGTCTTCTGATCTCTCCAGTGTTACCTTCCAGTGTCACTGGGGTTTTCCCAGTTCATGTGCTGGAAATGGCTGCCCATTGTGTCACTTCAACACACTATGGCACATGACAAACATTCCAAATAACATCTTCCTAAAGAATCCACAATTTCTTTTTTAGGGTTACAGAAACTTTTAAAAACATTGGATGTCACACAGGGCATATACGCCTCCACCAGTGTGAAAATAATGTGTGTGGCTCTGCTCCTTCAGGCAACTTCTTCGTGCATCAGGTAAATGATGAATTACCCTGTCAGTCAGAGCTCTTCCTTTCAGGAAGATAAAAAGCATGTGCCTGAATAGAAGTTACTTGGTTTTGGCTGCCACATAGCCTCTTGGATGGATGTGACAGGTTGCTTCTATGGTGTTCAGTCCTGGGACCTGACCCTTAGATTTGGCATGGGATTCTGTGAAGTGCCACAAAGCAGTGACCAGAGTTAAAGTTTGGACTTCTGCACATCACCCAATTACCCAAAAGACCGCAAAGGCTGCAGGGCGAGAACAAAGTGGAGTTGTTTTTATCTCTAAACTCAGCAGCTGACACACACATAGTCCCTGTGCTGCAGGTTACAGTATAATTCTGGTCAGGACCAGGCTTTGGGCTTTATGCTTGGCAGACCCACCTGGGCTGGGATCTGGTTAACGGAGTCAATAAAAAGCTACAGCCAAGTCAGAACAGATCTCCCTGAAAATTTTATATATACAAATACATGTGCGTGTGTGTGTATATATATATATATATATATAAAAAAGTGATATAAAGAAGGAAATTACTAGAGAAAACTCACACGTTGGGGGAAGCCATGTTCTGTAGATGTTTTCCCGAAGCCCATTTTTATACTTTTCACTACTAAATTCTTGCCAAAGGAGAAAAACATGGTTCTTGGTGGGTTATCTTTACTGAGTTTACCCATATCTTCATGGCACTACTTTGCTATCCCTATAAATGCTTTCCACAAGAGTGATGAAAGAAAGTTTCATAGAGCTCTGTTGGCTCTACGCAGTGAAATGCACTGTGGGGAGTGGATGGTTGCTGTTTATGGGACCTTCCTAACCAGAAAAAATTTAACCTTCTCATCATCATGACATGATGGCCATGATGGTAATTAGCCAGGTACAACCAGATTGGTCCACTGCGAACAAGTCTGAAATTTATTTTAAAGCATGTGGGTTCCTATACCAAACAGTTTGGAGCATAAAGAAAACCTGCACAAGTCCTACTGTACTGTCTAATAGATGCTCTGTCAACTTATACATTTCTTGCTGTGACAAACTATTCCTCTTCTCCTGACAGGACCTCCAGCTGAGTCCGCTGTGCTCAATTAGGAGAAAATGCGTATTTTAATCCACCCCATGGTGTAGTAACATTTCACTCTGTGGCCTTGGCAAAGGCACCATTTAACTATTTCTGTAGTGGTTTCACATGCAGCACATTATTCTAATGTCAGCAGCATTTCCGTCTGTTCTAGTTTCCCTGGCAGTACTCCCCTAGGCATTGGGATATGGACAATTAAAGCCCACTTTATCATTTTGGAACCAATAATTTCCTTCCCCTAATACAGTTCATCTGTACATAGCAGCTGCTCTTACAGTCACAACTATCTTTGCTTCTCCAGGCCACTGCAGTCTCCTGGTAAGGTGTTGTGACCACCCTTCACTGACAGACAGGCAAAAGGTTCTCCTATACCCTTCCTAAAACAATGAATCACGTCTCTGACCTCCCTGGTGGTCATGACCACCTCCAGAACTCCTCCCATCCATAGCAATAAACAGAGATAGTCTCAAAAACAGAAAGCATATGTTATAGGGAAAAAGACACTCTCTTTCTAATAAATCATCAGGACTTCTGTAAAATGTCCTCTAATACTGTAGTAGCACTTGAAAACTATCCAGGCATGACTCAGCAGTCATGGAGAGATGATGAGATGGGAACCCACATGACATTACTTTAATGGTGCATTATGGCTCTCTTCACTGTTTGCAGGGAAAATAAACAATTAAGGGTTATTTGTGGGAGGAAAAAAACAGTCCAGAGAGAGGAATAAGTGGCATTCAAAAAAAAAAAAAAAAAAAAAAAAAAAAAAAAAAAAAAAAAAAAAAAAAAAAAAAAAAAAAAAAAAAAAAAAAAAAAAAAAAAAAAAAAAAAAAAAAAAACAAAAAAACAAAAAAAAAAAAAGAAAAGTGGAAGTGTCTTTACACGAAATCAGGGTCTCTGTGGAACTGTTCAGTTGTGCTGGTACGTTCAGGATGGGGCCTGATCAGAAGGATGACACTGTTCTTTTTTACTGCCTCCAGGCTATTTTTGGCCTATTGAATCTCAGGAACACTTCTAGAGAAATCTTTAATTTCAAGTTTCAGTTTTCAGCTTTTTAGGTTTTTTTTCTTTTCTTTTTTTTTTCAGAGGATCTTCTCATATGTTTTTTCTTACCAGCAATCAGAGGTTTGATCAGTTGAAAATCTTTTTTGCTGAAAACAAATTCGGATCCCTCATGTATTCAGCAGCCTGAAAAACCCATTAATTATTTGAAATTTTTGTTAGCTGAATTAATTCAATTTCTTTGACTCAACCTGGATAACAAAGGTTTGACTGCATTTCTCTTTCTTTTATGTAAAGTGTGCTCTCTGGTACTACTTACCCTATTAAAAATATATCATGTCTTTTAATCAGCACAAGCCAAACAAAGATAAGCCTGCTGAAAAGGGCTTTGAAAAACAGTTTAAGTAGCAGAGGAATTATGTGCAAGTCAGTAGAGCATATTTATGGCTATAAAACATCATATAAAAATTTAATTGGTACCTATGAAAGGCACCAGCAGCTGGGTTGAGAGGGTTCTCCATAGAACAGTTCAGTAAGGCAGCAGCAGAACAAATGTTTGCCTTTTCAATACACTTGAAGCCTGTCCTGGAGCTCCACTACTGAATGGTCAAGCCTACTTAGTCCTTAACTTCTAAAATGTGGCTGGCCAAGGTAAGGGATCATTCTGACCAAATATCTCAGGTTAAAGTTTCGAGGCTTCGTGTTGGCAAAGGTAACCAAAGCAAGCAAATCAAGTTGCTTTGAGATTAGGATTGCTTTGCTTAAAATCACTTGCACTGCATTGCAATACATCTGCAAGTCAACAGACTCATCCACCATAGCTCTTATGGCTCTGGTACATGGTAGGCCATCTAGTCTATTATAACCAGCTGGATGATCCCAGGACTCCTGAGGGAAATCCAGTGGCAATTAGAGGGCTCTGGGACATGTCAGCTCCCTCTTTAGCAATAAGTCTGGTAGCTACTTCAGGTATGAAAGGAGACACAACAACTTGAGCTTTCATTAATAGTGCCTAACTTCCATAGTGCTTATGTAGCACCACTGGTCATTTTGGCACTGCACCACTTCCACCTTACATGGTGGGTGTGCTGCGCAGACTCTGCTACTGGAGAGTACCACAGCCATTAACTCCTTTTAGATAGTTGCTTTTGCTTTTTATTGTAGCTCTGTGCTGGATCTGAAACAGCGCCTTAGCAATGAAAACCTCCCCATGAGATATGGGAATATCTCATTAGCAAAATTACTTTTTCCAAGAGTGGTTTTTGTGTAAACATAAAGCTCTTGATTTACAATGAGAGCATTTCGGCAAACATCTCTTCTTCCTATTTTAATGTAATTTGCCAAGAACATGTATTCTTCTCTTGTACTCGTATGGAAAGTAGCAAGATCCTTCAGGAGCTGGCTGATGAGGTACATTATTCTAGCAATGAAAGTGCAAACACAAAAGTAATCTGGATGTGACTTTTTGTTTAGTTGTTTTCCCATTGCTTAGCTTCTTTATCTTATTCAGCTAGATTAATCCTAGCCCTATTGTTTTAGGGTCTTATTGTACTGTGATATCATGAGTCTCACACCACAGAAAAGAGCAGAGAAGAATGTTCCCCAGGACTTAAGCTGAAGCAGGTACAACTCCCCTGGCTGCCCAGTACAGCTGGCCCAGGCCACATTCAGTGAGAGGCACTGGTCAGCCCTCCAGCAACTTCAGCTGTCCTTTATGCTCCAGTCTATCTTTACACATACATGGCAGATAAATCCATACTAGACATAGGTTTGTTATCTCTCTCTCTCTGTTTTCCATCCCCCCGCCAAGTAAAAAACCAGGAACAAAGAAAGAAAGGGAGGAAGGATTGCAGGAACTTCAGTTTGAGAAACAGGGACATACTGGTGAAAAAACCTTTCAGACAAATAACTTTAGGGGCGAGACCTAAATAACCTTGAGCTGTTTTCACAACCATAAAACAAGTAAGTTTGGGAGACTGTCACCAGGCCTTGAAAGAATGCAGGAATGAGACTGGATAAGGTAGGAAAAATGGAATGGGCAGCATTTAACCACTCCACACTGTGAAACTAACACAGGGATTTAACAGACTGTAGGTCCTGCACAATTCACAGAAATGGGCTACAGAACCAGGATCAGCTGGAACAACAAAGGCTGTGCAGCCCCAGTGCAACTGGTCAGACCAGAACACCAGCAGACTGATAAACTTCAGTGTGATTGGATGTGCAAGTGGACCATGGAGGCATGGGCATAGTCTACGTACCAAAAGCAACCATGCAGAAATCTCTTAACTTTGTGACGATCAGGACAGAGAGGCCCACCCCCTTTTTCCAGGGTAGATTTTGTTGCTCTGTTTTTACCAAGTTTTGTAAATTTATCTTAGCTTTTCAATCCAGTGGAAATGCTAAAATAAACAGTCAAATACAGAAGTGAGACTCGTTAGTACTTTCTTGGTGAGACATTTCTCAATCTAGAAGAGAGAAGGATGAGTAAAAACTCAGGTCAAAGCCTTGATCCAGCAAAGGAAATGTTTTCAAACCACAGCTAGGAGCTGCCAGCCTGCAACCAACAGGAACTGAAGGAGCAGCATGGTTGTCTAGACATGGGAGAGAATTTCCTTCTGAAAGTGTTCCAGGAACAGAAACACACCAATAGTCAGTTTTTATGTCACTGTGTCTATCATAATTTTGGAATGCAGTTGACAAGACAGGCTACATTAAAAACCTGCAGATAATGAAATGAGTTGTGAGATCTAAAAGGATGCATTAGTCCAAAGAGTACCAAAGTAGAAAATGAAACCCAGCACTCCAAGGTCCCAGCTCAGTGGCCGGTCAGAGCATGTTTTCTCCGAGCTTTCTTACCTACCCCGGCTGTGACAGCAGCATATTTGCATGCTGCCTCCACCCAAGTGAGCCTCACCTTCAGGAAAAGGATACCAGCTAATTATGAGCAAGCTCTCTGATGATCGGTCCATTTACAATTCCTCCCAAGCAAAGGTTTGGGGTTGTATAAAACAAGGCATAATACCGGCCACTCCAATAAGACAGATCAAGAGAGATGTGCAAATGGAGAGATGAGCATTTGTCCTTGAGGGAGGACATTTAGCATACCTAGAAACACAACCATTTTTAAAATTAATTAATCCCCTTAAGGAATTGTGAGTGATGGATTAGAGACCTTAACTGGGGAAGCAGTCTGTGACACAGTGTGTGTTTGAAGAGGCACTGAAAAAGGACGCGAGTTTGCAGACTCGTGTGCTTAAGCAAAACCATCAGCCTCAGAGTGGAACATATTTATTGGCTGGGGAAGGAGAGGCTCAGGGGGAGCCTCCGAGGTTCATACAAGCAGAGGAGGGCCTGTGGCACCTACTCCTGTCCAGCCAGCCAGCTGTGAGAGCAGCAGTATGAGAAGAGGAGGGGGAAAGCCTAAAGCATCACCAGGGAAGAATATAGTATGCAATGACATTTTAAAAACATATTCTTGGCTCGGAGAAATGTCTAGATAAGTAAGGTAGCAGACGATATGTAGATTTCTTATTTTAATGGAAAAGAACAGCAGGGCATTGCTTCAGATGTGGTTCCTTACTAAAGCTGCCTGTTAGTTTTTGAGTCTGAGTCATCTCTGTCTTAGTATGCAATGTGTTCCACCAAGTAATGAGATTTCTTTGAGTTTCCACTGTATTAGATTTCTCTACACATCAAATATTTAATAAGAATTAGAATCCAGCCATCCTCCCTCCTCCCCTCCACAATAATATTAACTTCTACTGAGACACCAACATTTTGCTGTTCACAGCGTTGTTTTAAACGGTAAGTTAAAAAGCCCTGTATATTTTTCCAAGGGATTTGCTCTGACCCTTTGCAAACACACAGTAATTAAGAAAAAGAATCAGTAAACTGAAGGTGTGCAAATAGACTTCTCGTTCGTCTTTGTGTCAGTTACAGTATCTAAGGGACAATTTCATAGCAATAGTATATTTATTTGATGTGGGACAGATATCTGGGCTCACTGTTATGGATGGCATTTGCTCTTAATGCTTAAAATACCTCTTTAACAAAATGGCACTCCATAAAAATTTAGTGTGTTCCTGCTGTAATTAAAAAGCCCTAGTCATTTTTGCATTTATGATATAAACTATAATAGCTGTAAAATCCCACAATTAATTTACGCCAACATTTCATACTTGAGAAATTCTCATTACAAATTTCATTACTTATTCACTTATCTGCAATTTGTCCTATATAACCTAAAGAATATTAACAAATTTAAGAGTCACTTTTGCTCTATTAAAAGCTAAATAGAAAAGCCTTTCACCTAGCAAGCCAATTGTGATAACATTCTCAAGCCTGCTCCAAAATGGTGGTGAGCTGTGGTTAGACTATACAAAAAGAGATATTCTTTATGAAGCACAAGCCATAAATGACACGCTAAAGCCCTTTGGAAACTGTATGATGTATTCCAAACTAATCCACTGTGCTCTCATTAGTTTAAAAGCATTACAAGGCTTGAGTGTCTTACACTGCGGCTGTGAATATGATACACAGCTATCTAAGGGCAGGACTGGCAATAAAGCAACAAGAAAATAGTTCCCTCTCCAGCCAAGAGTGATTATGCAACCTCCAAAAGACAGGGACTTCTGTTCCATCTTCAGTTTTCTTCCTGATGCTCACAGTGACAATTTGTGCTCTGGATGTCTGCAGGACTTCGAGGGCTGTAAAATCTTGAGAAGCACAGACACAAAATCCCAGGTTTTCCTACAAATAAGTGATGGTGCTACCAGAACAAGGCAAAAGAAAGGACCAGAAAGAGAGGGCTGCACACATGAGCCAGAGGGACGGGGAGAGGAACTTTGTAATTTCTCCCACCTGTTGAATTCTAATAGCATGACAGCAAAACCACCCAACTGCTCTTGAAATTTTGACCATATTTTCTTCATGGCTTTTTCTTTTCTGTCAACTCATCTGGGCCAGGGCTCCAACCCAACAGATGTCAGAACTCTTCTGAAAGCAGTTTAAGTAAAGAAAATCATAATTTACAAGACTGCTGAAGGCCCTTTACTCCATCTAAGTCCACTCCAGCTATTCCCAACCTCAAAAGGAGCATTTCCAAACATGTTCTTTATGAACTGTCACAAACTCATTTTTACTCAAAAAAGGATGCTTTACTCCTTTCTTAGTTCTTGACTATGCATTTGCAGGACAGTACCACTCACCTCACTCACTGTACCAATGGGATACTCCTGCCAAGTCTTACATGTGATGGTAAGAGAGAAGCCAGCAAGGAGCAAGCAGGAAAAGTTGAAACTCAGATTGGCCACCTGGCAAAGAAGAAGTAAAGACATTTTCCTCCTCACAATGAGAAGTCTGGAAGTAAACTCCTCTTCCAAAAAAGAGTCCACTGAGCAATTTGTGACACAGTTACAGGAGCACAAGCTTCAGGCATGTCCTGGGTATTTTCTGATATGCTAAGAAGAAATAAATTAAGATCTCTTAAAACATAGGCAGGGTGAAACAACAGAAAACTAACTGGGATACCATCAGCTTTGTTTAACTGAGAACTCTCAGAAGAGTACAAATAAAGGATAAGATTTGATACCAATGGGAAAAATGAACGTTGGCTGACTTTGCACCTTGACCTTGCAAACATTATGAAAGCCATTATAATACATTGTGCAAATTAGAAGTAAGATACAAAACAAGGCCTAAAAACAAGTAACTTCACCTCTCTGCTACAGAACAAAGCCCAAACACACCAGATCAGGACAGTGTCAATCCAATTCCAAGAAATCACATTCACAATGAACGAAGTCTCAAATACGAGTATTTACATATGTAATATATAAAGACATACATATATTCTCCCCATTCCAAGAATTTATAACATCATATTGGCATTTTACTAACTTTTATATCACTTTTATTTCAACCTGTAATTAACTTCCACAAAATTTAACCATGAGAGACAGAAAAGTACTATTCTAGCATAAATACTCTTGCCTCTCAAAATGACAGCTTTAACACAACCAACAATTCAATTCATATACAAAAGAAACTGGCATACTTATTAGTTTTGTGTGCTCCATATTTTATAGAATATTATGGTGTAAATTGAAATTTTATATGATTTTATAAACTTATATGATAGCCAAGTATCCACATAACTGTAACAAACAATGCTGCTCTCTTAATCAGGGCTCTTGGTACATATGGGGCTCCCTTTCATTATTGAAGCCTTAGCTTATGACAAACCAGACACTATTAAAGTACCTCCAGAAAAGTACATTTACAGCACCTTCAAATACACAGCCCTTCATTCTGGAGGACAGTTGTTGTAGAGGGGAATGTAGGACCTAACTTTCTTCCACCATGATTCAACTTTGCAAACAAGTTATCCAGCAAAATTTCCATTGTGCTGTATAAGAAAACAGTGGCAACAAACAAATATACACACCTACAGACATGTGTGGGGTTTTGCATCAAGATGAAAGACACTAAAAAGGAATAACAGAAAAATTTGGAAGGGAGAAAAGTTTATTTGGCCTCCAAATCTCGGGTTAGTTCAACAGCGATCACACCTAAAATTTAAAATTTCTTTTGTCTTTGGCGCATTAGAAGCAATATACAATGTCAGCTGTCATCTTTAAAATAAAGTTGCTAGCTCACCTAGACAAATGTTCCCATGTAAAAAGAGGAATTATGGTTGGAACTAATTGCACTCTCCTTAAAACCTGGGAAAATGCACTGTGTGTACTGAATGCACACACACCACTCTGCAGCTGCCTTAAGAGCAAAGATGCTGCTATTTTTTATACACCAGGTGCCACCATTTACTGCCAGGATAACGACACCCTTGACATTCTTTCCTGTAGAAATAAAGGGTATCGAGTAATTAGGGTCGATGTTTACCCTGGTATCTGCAAGAAAGTATCAATGCAGGAATGATTCGGTCAGGCCACCACATTCCCTATGAGCCACCCTCAAGCATTTGCAAACAAGTCAAGGGAATGAAAGATGTTCCAGTCGCTCCTTTTGCTGCTTGAAATGTCAGCAGAGCTATAAACAGGGACTTTCAGAGGCAAAGGAATTGTCACTGGTTTTTGTTCTCTGCTTCGAAGTTTTAAACATGACCTTCCACAGGAGGCTTTTAATGCATTTTTGCACTCAGGAGTACAGATCATTGCCCCCAAATTCATGCCTGAAATACATTTTCTATGTTTGCAATACTTTTAGAAATTATGTTTATGGAATAGCCTTGGAAGAGAATGAACTCTTTATTCATAATACATAAGCTTTACATTTTTAATAACAGAATTAGGCCTTCACTGATTTTATAACTATACTATTAGCCAACACACTCTGGTTTCCAATTAATCTGAAATAACTCACACAATGACTTTCTGCAGTCAGAATTGGAGAAGCATGGACTTTGAAGTAGGCAGAGTCTGTTAAATTAAGTGGTAATTGCAGCTACTGCTAATGAAAGCACGGAACATTTTCCCTGTTCCTTTGCACATAGCCTGGAATTCTTCTGAGACAGGAGAATGGATGAGCTGCTGATCACCTTTTGCTAAAATCTGATTTCAGAAGTGACACAAAGGTCTCTGAATATTCAAACTGCCTTTCTCAGTATATTTTCCCTACTTTTTGTATTATGCAAATAGGCATCATGTATAATGATAACTTGTATGTACACCAACACAAATTCTATGCCACCTTCTCATTAAATACCTATACTGAATCACCATTTCCCATCCTCAGTAGGATCAGGTTCCACTGTGCCAGGAGATTCAAGATGCGTAAACGCATGTGATCAGAGACCTCTGCAGATGTCAGTGACTCACTGCTCCAAGGGAAGGAAAGCGTCCCTTCAGGACAGCCTTTAAACATGTTTGGGAGCTTTTCTGAGGGAAGCCTATTTTTGCCAATTCCTAACAAATCTAGGACCTAATTGTAGTGTTTAGATGATGCTATAATATGATTATTTATTACACAAGCCATATTAATCCACAGGCTGGACTTCAAGACTGGTAAGAAATACACATAATTATGAAACAGAAAACTTCTTTGGGAAAATAGTATTGTGATAATGTCTCAATCACTGCATTGGATCCCAATAGCATGTGGAGGGGTTAATTTCACAAGACATGAGGTCTGAAAATTAAATATTGTATTATCTTGGAGTGGAAAAAACTCATCTCACCCCTTCCTCCAAAGCCCTCCAATATCTCAAATTTTCACAGGGCCTAATACCACAATACTGAAAGGGAATTTAAAAAAAATAAAATAATAAATTTTTTAAAAACCAAAAACCATGCCAGAAAGTTACTTATGTAAACTGCAAACACAGTACCTGGTGATATACTCAAAGTTCAACGACAATATGCCCATGTATCAGGTCAGAGACAAACTGGTGCTGTTTGCTTTGTCCATGTACTTCAGAATCACTTGCTTTCTTTACTGCAAATATTTCTGCATCCTATCCTAATAGACTGACACACTCTAAGAAAGGCAGCCAGTGCTGGGCAGTTTCCAGCCATGGAGCAGATTAAGTTCTCTGCTTTTGGGGACTGAGAGGTCCTCATATGATAAACCTGTCAGAAGTGTTACCTAACATTGTTGTCTACATTGCAATCTGTTTCCCAGTAACTCTGGGTCTGAGTAGCAGTAATAGAATTAATTATACTTCATTTTGCTGTCTTTAACAGTATTGACCAAATTTAAGAACAAATGAGAAGCGCTTATCAAGCTTGAAGAAAATAATCCATCAGTGGCACAATTTAAATTCTCTGCAGTTCTCTTATTAATCAAAGTAACACTTACTATCCTATCTCCACTTCCCATTAACAGTCATTAAGCACTGTTGCTGATTGAAGCAATTTCTTTAGGGATCTCAACCTCATTTTTAAGAGAACCTTCTACAGTGGAAAACAATATCATACAGGAACAGCGACTTCAAGAGAGGAAGAAGGTTCTTCAATCATGTTCTGACCTTGACATTTCCCTGCAGCAGAAGTTCATCAAGTACACAACCAACATGCTCTAAACTTCTGACTTCTTCCTTCCAGCAGCACCAGTGCCCTCCAATTAAGCAGAGAGGAAAACACCACTTCAAAAAACAGTTATAGCCAGCAGGCTAAGTGTCTTTAACTATTATAATGGACTGCATCAGTGATTACAATTTATAGAGCTTTTTCATACACAGGGAATGATAAACAAAAAAAAAAAAAAAGGGAAACCATGAGACAGCTTATTCTGTCATCTTACTGTCAACTCTCAGAGAAATCCAAGCCGTGATAAATCTCAAAGGTACAGGAAAGATTTCTGATGTTGATTGTTTCTCCCTGTTACAAACAATGTCACAGATTGATAGCTTTTGTTGGAATAAATGCACTTCTTCTCAGAGGAAATCTAGCATATGGCTGTAACACAAAGGGGCAGGGAAAAGCCTGGGCTGTAGGCACTGATCTGCAGCAGCAAGATCAATACGTGTTGAGGGCTGTGGGTGCATTGTCTGAGCTTTACACTGTCAGTGCTGGGTTTGTAGGTGGGACATCACCATATGGGGTAACAAAAAGCATTTCAAAAGCATTTCATGATTCACAGGGTTGTGACTCTGCACTCTCAAGGTGTTTTTATTGTGGATGGGGTTTTTTAGGTTCCTTGCAAGGTCCTAGAGTTTACTGATTTTACAGGTCTTCATCTTGTGCTGTTGTTCTCTAACTCAGAAATGCCCAGAGTATTTAATTTTTTCTGCTTTAAACAATTCTAGGGAAAACGGTACTCTTCCTTAATCAGGAATGATACTGCAAGGCTGGATAAATCAGAACTAACACGTATTTGAGCCGCAGCAAAAATGCCACCATATAATGTGTCATAACCATGTTTATGTGCAAGGCAGATGTTTGTCACATCACAGTTCAGTTCAGAAAAGGTGTATTTCAGCACCCTCAGTATTTCCACGTCTTTTTCAAAGAAGGACTTTCATTGATTGGGCATTTTTGTCAGGTACCCATCTGCCTCTTGGCCTTTAAATCCAATTTTTTCTGACTGATGTATGACTGTGGCCACACCAAACTTAGGATCAGCTTTGTTCTACTCAAACCTACAACATTCAAGAACTCATAAGATTGATCATGAATGTTCACATTGTGAACTGTTTCCAAAGTTTCCCACCCATCATACTGAGTAACTGAGTTCACTTTATCCTTCCAGGGAAGAAAAATCCATCAGTGGTACTAAATATAGAGACATCGCTTCTGCTTAAGAAGCACTTGACCTGAAAATTAGTGGCTGCCAGGGACTATTTCAGGGAAGCATCACTGGAGATGTGTGTGGATCTCATTCTGTCAGCGTCTCACCTGCCAAAAGACACGCTACTGGCCTGACAGGCTTTGGGTCTATCCTAGTGTGGCTATTTCATAACCACTGCCACCGTTCTTCCACTTCAGGGAAAGAAAGAAAGAAGATAAAAGTTTGGCTGTGTGCTCTGTCTACTTACCACCTCCCCTTGTGTTTACACTGTATGAAAACACAGTATGACCTTGGAATTTGGTGGCCAAACCACATAGTGATTTTATTCCACATATAAACAGCAGGCTGAGTATCAGGCTGGAAAAATTCTGTTTAAAATAAAGGTAAGAACAAAACTCCACTTAAACTTCTATGCAGCTAATTATGCAATTCCAGACTCCATGGTATGAAATGTTAGGCTAGATTTTGGATCAATGTAATACCTACTCCCATTAAAGCACTTAAAAAGGAAAATGTCTTACAAAATGTCCCATTAGGCTGACAAATTTACAACACTGTGAATAGAAAAACAGTATACAGCGTTGTGTTCAAGAAGCATGAGTGGATTTCAGCTCTGTAGTGTTTCCTCTACATGAAGAAGGTTAGATAGCCTATCACATGCTTTCTCGCTATTTATCAACTCCACTTGCTAGAGACACACATATTAAAGTAAATTAACAACCAGTTGTGGACTGAATTATGGCAACTGTAGTGGGACTGAGTAGAGGCACATGGGAACATAGTACATTTAAGCTTCCATCTCTACACATGTCACTTACCATTAATGCTAAAGATGATTAGGAGGAAAATCCTTTGCCATGTAAGCTCACACACAGGACATGACCCTGGCAAAGCCCATGCTGTAGGGTGGGAATGTTCAGCTCTGTTCTTCAGAAGCTCCACGCAGACCCATAAAGCTGCTGGTAGAAGATCTAAGATCTCTACTGATGTACACATGACTGACAGATTAAAATAATTTAAAACAAAGGAAGTATAGGGGGGGAAAAGAACTATAGGACACATTCTGTGCATAAAATCTTACCTCCTCTTTCTCCTTCTTGAGTTTAGCCCTGGTTCTAAGTCCCATAAACCAGAAAGAATACAAAGCCACTAATTGCAGCACAGCTATTGAAATAATTTATGCCATAGCATCCACAGCTTGCTGTCATATTTCTAGGGCACTTGGGCAGCAGTAACAATGTATTCTAATAAGTCAACTCATTGCATTATATAGACTGTTAGTCAAACGAATTGTTGGGTACAATCTGTCCCCAGTCAAGCCAGGGAAGGCTACTTTTGTTACTACAATGATATTTTACAAAAAGTAAGCACATTTAATACTATAGTCATAGAGCTGTAGATATGTTTGTCGTATTAAAATGGACAGATATATGACAGGACTAGGGGGAAAAGGTAATTTTTAATCTTATGCTTTTAATTTTTAATGTGAGCATGGTATTATGATGAGCGCTTCCAGCACATCTTACAGAATAGAAAAATAAAACATCTTTACACAGAACCAAAAGTCATATAATGTTGAAGGTCACTTGCCTTACAACTTCACAATGAGTTCATTGATACGATGTGAGAGCAAGGCAAAGAAATGTAACTAAAATATACTAAAACCAATAATAAAAAACACTGGCTTTTGTTTACACTGGAACTGAGCAGGAACCATATTACCTCTGCAAACTATTTTCACTTAGCAAAATTCAGGTGGAATTATTGCCATGACCTTTTAAAAATGTAGAAGTGTTGAATCGATAGCCTTTCAGAGGCACAACTGCAGAGGCAGATCTGGCCATGCTGTGGTGGTGTGTATTTCTGCATCAGAAGGCAGCTGAAACCTAATTATCATCAATCACATTGAGGTAAGGCAAGGTGGTGACAAGCACTTTGCAGGTGAGCGTAGGTGGGCACGTACCTATGGGGATGCCTTTACGTGCATGAGCACGTACCCACAGCTCTTCCAACACTCGCGAGGTGAGATTCAAAGATGAGTTATAGGCAGCGTCACTCATTTACAATAACAAACACCAGCCAGAAACAGCAACCTGCTGTTTCTGGCAGATTGCCACCCTCCCACAGACCTTGCATCCACAAACCACACCAGATCATTGAGGTCATCACAATTCTGTGGACTCCAGCCAACTGGTGCTAAAAAATAACAGCTTGCCAATCAGCAACATTGCTCAAGCCCAAAGACAGCATAGCAAACTTCATTTTGATATTTCTTCCTCCTCTCCCAAAGTGCAAGTCTTTACAGTTCATCTTCAAAGGTCGTGAATTGAGGGGGGGCGGAGTGTCCCACAAACGTCCTATTGCAACAAGGTGTTTGCATCAGTGCCACCTCTGGAGCCATCAAGAGAATTCTGGAATGTTCAACAGAAGCCAGAGCAAATGTTTTGTAAAACTAATCTCTCCACCTATCAGCAAGATATTAACACATCCAAGGGCTTAATTTCATTCAATGGCCTAAGGATGAATCCCCACCATCTCTCAAACACACTTGAGTGAATGATGCATAAGGCTGTCAAATGGCATTGATAACAGGACAGCACTGGTGACTCAGTGCAGCATTTCTGAATGCTAAGCTGTAGCTCGCAGGTCTTAGCCTAGCAAAGAAGATGGCTTTAAACCACCTTTCTGTGGAAGCTGAACCCCTCCCCAAATCAGCTAATCCTGGTACACACCAGGAGGTCCTTAATACCCACTATGACCACAATGCCATTTGCACTCTTAGAAACATTAAGAAATGGACTGATAACCCAGAATGCTTGCTGTTTATCGTATGGAGTCTGCCAACACTGACACAACAAAAAAAAACCAAAAAAACCCCAAAACAACAACATCAACAACAAAGAAAAAAAAAGAAAAAGCCTTGCTCTTAGTCTGTGACGGATTTTTCCAGAAATGCCTATTCACCTTCGAAACTTTGCACACAAGAAGCAGATAAAAAAATTCAGGCTTGCGCTTCAGTGTGCCAGCCAGTCTGCCACCAATGCACTAGAGTGCCTGCACCACCAGTGAGTCACTTGAGTGTCCTGCAGTTCAGTATCAGCCACCATGCCAGTTCTGTGCAGCCACTGCCAGCACATGCTGCTTCTCCCATTGGTCAAGAATTGATTCCAGTAAGTCTGTAAGTAGGAGAAGCACAAATACTTCTACCCTGCTACCCTGGCTTTGGAGGTCAGTTCCCAGTAAAACCTCTAAGTCAGCACTGAGCTGCTGCTTGGTGCTACTGGAGGCAATAGTGCAGGATTTAGGGAACCGGAGTACAACTAAGCACTTAAAACCTGGGTGCCTTACTAGTGAAGCAGGAATACCATCATATCACTTAAGCCTCGTAAGAGTGCAGGTCAACAAAATTAGTTACTTTCTCTGTACTGGTCCTAAACCAGCTTGAGCTCTTTTTCTATATGGGAAATTATTTGCTGTGTAAATGCCCACTGAATTTATGTGATGACAGGATC
>VWZG01002687.1:648099-649710 GCA_013396735.1 Grallaria varia
TCTTTACTGAGGCGGAATAAGGCTGCCAGCTGAAATGAGCCAAAAAAAAAAAAGAGGGGTGGGAAGCCCCCCACGCACCCTTCCTCTGCCACATTTGATGTTTGTACTGCGGGCAGCATTCGGGTGCAAGTCTCTCTGGCTAGAGCCTCGTCCCCCTCCTCCAAATGCACCTTTGTGCAGATTATTTGGCACTGCCTTCCTATTTCTTTTAATCCACGTCGCAATTTTATTCACTGTGAGCCCTGGACATCTGATATAACCAAATGGAAAACCTGCCGGGCTGTCCCTGAATATCATTTGGAAATGACAAAAAAAAAAAAAAAAAAAAAAAAAAAAAAAAAAAAAAAAGGGTGGGAAAAAGCCCCCACATTTATTGTCTGTGGGTTTCTCCGCCGCTTTTGCAGAGTGCATTGCAGTCTGTCTCAACAAAGGCTTTTGCTCGCCTCAGAGAGATGAAAGGGGGGCATCTCCCTTCCCTTCAGAAAGCCGCAACGCACACACAGCATTATTGTGAAATACAACCTCACTCGTACCCTGCAGCAGGGTTTGCTCCAGCAATGGTGTACTTCGGAGACCAATTTGTTTAGCTGATCACTGTCTCTTTGACGTGGCTGCAAATGTTACCTTTCTTTTTCAATCAAAAACACAGCAGGGTGTGCCATCTGTTTGGCACAGCCTTCCCTCTCTTCCCTGATGCCTTTTTGTGCAGATCATTTTACATGGCAATTTGCACGGATCTTTTATACCTTGATTTTGGTAAACATTTATTTTTTCTTTTTTTTTTAAATAACGTGTCACTCTGATGAGTATCTTCAGTGTTAAAAAAGGGGGGGAAAAAGAGGATAAAAAAGCAGCGTGAACACAGAGAGTAGAAGAGAATAGAAAGTATTTTAAAAAATTATTTTCTAGGCAAATGGCTGCCTGTCATTACATTGATTATTTAAATTAGACATGTTTACCAAGACTAGCTAACGCATTTTACACTGCTGTATTCCACACCATTTTCTTCCTTATATTTTACCTGGCAGGCACAGCTAATCAGAAGATTAATTTAACCATTTGAAAAACCTTTTTAAAGCAGGTTAACAAAAAAATAGCCACCGTATTAAATTGTCATTATATAACAAAAGCTAGCAGTAAAGTGGTTAACTATTTTTTGCCCAGCTCAGATGCTGCTCGGAGCAATGAAACCCCCTAAAGTAGGAACAGATGATCAGCACCACAAGCCGAAGCCACAGGGATGCTCACGGAGTTGTGAATGCTTCCTGGCATACAAATGAATTATCCTCATTCTTCTTCTGCTGGAGCATATAGGCCAGACCTCATTAGGATTCAATATCGCTCTGCTTTTCTAATGCTAATGTTCCAGTTATATAAGAAATGTGAAAAGGGGCTACGTACTGGGGAGGTGGGGGGGGGAGCTGATTCCACATTTATGGTCAACATGATGTGATTATTCAGAAAGCAGAACTTCATATTTTTGAGGAAATTACTACAGTTTCCTACCTTCTCTCTCAGTTCTAAAGCAGCATTATGTCCTCTACTCCCTCTAATAAGTGGGTTTTAATGGTGTGCCTATCCCACAATTACAGCCATGAAATAAAGAGACTT
>VWZG01002687.1:649719-671977 GCA_013396735.1 Grallaria varia
GCCATGACTAAACATCAGATTATGAAAGCTTCGAGTTCGTTTTGCTGTGAAAGGAAACATCACACTTTATGTTAATAAACAACTGTAGGAGTTTTCACCATCCAGGAATAACTCAGACATTAGGCTGCATTCTTTTGTCTGGAGAGCAGCAAGCAGGGTAATGAAAACAAAACCCTCCGAGACATAAAAATACAATTTATACCTTTTTATCAAGCAAAGAGAAAGTTGGTTAACGTTTGAAAAGGGAGCAGTAATGTATATTTATTGACAATTTTATTGTAATAATTAGATGTTTACACAGTCTGGACATTGTGGCTAAATCACTTCCAGCATGTTTATTTGTAAAGGGCTGTTTTCAGGGCAGTGCAGTAGGCTCATTAAGAAGACAGACTGCATTAAGAGTCAAAGAAACTATTACTTCCCGGGCTTTGCTTCACTGGTTTGGATTTAAAACAAAATTTAAAATAATAAAAGAAAAAAGGAAAAAAAGGAAAAAAAGGAAAAAAAAAACCAGAAATAAAAATTAAAAGCCCAACAGCAATATCATCCAAATATGCAACAGACTGGAAATGATGAAGTAAAAATGGAGAATATTTTCTCCTGTAGAGGAAACTTCATCCTTTCTGTTCCAAAATATTCTAGTATGGTACATTTGAAACAATATACAATATTGTGGATGCCACTTCCAAGTGCCTCTTTGTGGCTGTTAATATATATCACTTCAACACTTACTTGTATTTATTTTTTGCACTTCAGCTAAATGACTACATGATATTTAATATATATATTCCTCTTTTTACTTTATTTTTCAGGAAGTCTTTAAGCCAGAATTTGGTTTATGCATTTATTTGATGTATAGGCCCTTTTTGTTTTCTAATCAGCCAGTGACGGAACACTTTTTATTACAAGTCCTCAGAAACGTTCATTATTAACCCAGGAATTCTTGCACATTTGATTTTATTTTTTTTAGGCAAATAAACAAGTGAAACTTTTATACTTATTTTCCAGAACTCTATTTGAGGGCTTCTTCACTGATCAGTTTAAAGCTATTATTTTGATCTGGAGTGAATTTCACCCATGCTAAGACAGGCTAAACACCAACTAAAGATTTTTTTCTGGTTTTACAAAAGTAAAAGAAAGGAAGGCAGCTGAAATGGAAAGAGTTCCCAGCAACGCATGATGAGCAAGTCCTTCCACATCAAGTTATGCACAGAAGAGCACTGTGCTGCATTTAGTGAAGCATCCATTTTAAAATTTAAAATCTCTTTAAAAATTAAAGCAGTAAATAGGCTATAATGTTGCTCCTGTCCAAGTATGTTTCCATTAAAATCAAGTAATCAATATGCACTATTTATTGCTGAAAGATTATGCATAACAAGAAGCACAGAAAAGGTACCTGTGCTTAAACCTTCCTGGCTTTTCTTTAGCTATTGTTTAGCTACTTTTCCCCAGAAGCAAACTCATTAAATGCCATCCAGCACCTTTTATATAAATGCTGTATACTCCCCACTCCCACAAATAAAAACAAAGATGATAAAAGAAATTGATAAAGAGATGTCAGTTTGCAAAGAAAATAATGGGCTATATTTCCTGAGAGCTGCACGAGTCAACTTACAAACTTGAAATATTACAGATTTAGTTTTACAAGTCAATCACAGCAATATATTTGGCCGTGTAATTACTGTCAGTTTTGACAGGGAAGGCAATATTTTTTTTTCCTGACATGAGTTTCAATAAAATCAGGTAGCCACATCACAGAATACTTTCTCACACAGAGAATTAAAAGGACTTCTCATAAAGAATACTGCCATCATTAAATATATGTCATATATTCAATTCCAGAAGTGGGGGGGAGGGGGAGGGGAAGGGACTACCTTTACAGGTGGACCTGATCCAAAGCATATTATGAGAACATTTCTATTTATTTGAGAGGACTCTGGAAAAATCCCTTTCTGTTCTCAGAAGAGGGGAAAGAGACAACAGACTGAAGGCTATTTTTATCTTTTTCTCTATTTTCCAGGACACCTAAGTGGGAATTAAAATTAACTGCCTAAGATGAATAAATGGCTACAATATGAAATTGTAGCTATTTTGCTTAAAAATGCATGAATGGAATGCTTTCCATGGCAATTAGAGTCAATGTAATGTTCCAGATACTCAAAATTGGTTTGATATCTTTTACAGCCAAACATGCTCTAACATATACGATGTTTGGAAGAATCCTTTACCTTTTATAAAATATATTATTTGTGGACAAAATTAATGAACTAACATGCTTGTTGGGCAAGAAATAGTGAACTGGGTTCCTGCTTGGAGCCTGTGAAGTTGAAGGATGAGGAACAGATAAACCCACAAATAAGCAGCATTTTTAGTGTACAAAGCAAAGAAAGAGACTGTGTCAGTTCAGAGTGCTGTCAACTCACCACTGACTTACAGAATTGCAGAAAACTGGCCTGGAACAGACCTTAGGAGGTGATTTAGTGCATGCCCCAACCCCAAGGCAGGAATCGCCATAGTTCAGTCATTCCTAGCAGGTGAGTTCATTCCCCGCAGGTTCTCCAAATCCTCCAGAAATGGAAATCACAGAAGCTCCCCAGGCAACCAACCCCAACGCTTCACTGCCCTCACCACTGGAAAGCTTCACCTTCTGCCTGATCCGCCTCAACCTGGAAGCAATGTATGCCTGTTATTTCTTGGTGTCATCCATGATTAACATGATCCCATTTAGCAGCTAGGGGTGTAAGCCTTACTGCAAACAAAAGGTCACTCAGGCATTCCTGAGATGGAACAAATGATAAAAATTACCAGTTTAAAGTTTCTTCTAAAGCCATGCCCAGAGTCAACCACCCTTCATTCGAGCGGGTGGAATCACACCCCATGCAGACTAAAGCAGGTACTGCACAGGCTCCTGGCTAGGAAAGAGCCCTATTTCCTGCTACTTTCAGAATGTGCAACTCCCTTAAGTCCTCAGGATTGGACTTAATTATGAGAGCAATAAATTTGGCCTAGAGAAAATAGAATAAACTGGGAGACATGGGGACTGTCAGTGGCCCAGATACAAATGTTATAATTCTGTGTCAATATACCCATATAACAAGATAAAACCTCATTATTATACACTTACTGCTTTGCTGAAAGGATAGAAGCACAGCCAAAACATTCATCTGCCATTGACAGCTGTCTATAATAAAGGTTGCTGAAGACAGTACTTATATCTGCCCCTATACAATTTAGATTTGGTAGGGAAAGGGAGCAGACAATGAAACAGATGGGGTCAAACACAACTTTTCTCACAGCTGGCATACCTGTGACATTTTTAGAATAGTAAAACCCAATTAAAGCTGGCATAATCAATCAGATCTCAGCCCAGAGCATGAAGACCATCAGTGTGTGAACTGGGAGTTCAAAACGAGTAGCACTTAAAATATTTCCATCTGGTTACAAGAACCATCTTACACAAAGGAGATTTTCTCTGGAGATCAAAACCACCAAAGCCATTCACTTTGTGTTCATAATACTTCCTGCACTTGTCAAGTGCTGGGCACAGAGTGGTTTTGAAATCAAGAACGACTTCACAGATAACGCCCTGTATCCAGGTGGCTAACTCATGTTAGTGGTATCCTTTAAATTACAGAAATTAACTTTCCGCAATTAACAATTTTATTTTAAATCCTGTATTACAAATGAGTAAGAAGTTTCAGGAGCCCTTGCAATGAAGTCAAGGGAACTACGTGACTAATGCTTACTCTTGTCAATGAGGAGTTAATACTGTGCCCTTAAATTAAGAAATACCTACATAACTTTAGCTGAGTTAGAGGGAGTCACATGGCTAAATTCCCTTGTTTCAGACTGTACATGCAGAACTGACTGTTTTCAAGAAGCAGAGAGTGGAAAAGACAGAAGACGTTTGTGTCATTGACAACTGCCTACATTTCAAATTTTTTTCTGTAATACCAGCAGAAATGACAACACTCAGGATGAGCAGAACGTTCAAGAGCCCACACACATAGGAAGGGCAGACACTAGTAAGTATTATGATTAATGTAGTCTGAATAGCTACTGTGATTTCAGTTAACACATTTAGCAAACAGTACATCTACTGTTACTGTTAACCAGACAAAATTATTGAAATAATTGTCTGAATTATCACAATTCATAATCAAACACTGTTTACCAAATGAAACAAATACACTCTCAGTAGCTGGTCAGTACTCTGTTCAGTGATCTCTGTGAGTTACTCTGGTCAGTTTTTGACTGAATTATTCTAAGACATATTCCCCATGGTTTAAATATAATGACATCTAAGCAAGAATATTTTGCACATAGGCCTCCTTAACATCAACCAGACTGTGCAAAATAGAATTCCACTGAAATACATTATCATTACCATTTAATGAAATGGGCATGATGAAATCCCTTTGTGGTCCATGCATGCTTCTTGGAATCATCAGCTTGTCTGAGGACACATAAATGGGAACATATCACATCATGGTTTAATATGACATTCTGTCAGATCAGGCTAGAATTGAAAACCCAGATCCACACCTGATGGACAAACACCTGCATAAATTTCTAGCTCATTAAATTCATTAGAGATGTTCAGAAGTAACACTGCAGCTGAAAGGCCCAAGATAATACCAAGCACAGATAAGTAAGACACAATCTTCAGCAAAGGGCCAGACATACAGCTCTTAGTTCTCCATTTGCCAAAATCTGACAAAGACCACCATTGATATGGATTCAGGTTCACACTCTAAAGTGAGCATTTGCCTAGTCTGCACCTGAAACATGCATTTGACCCAATCTTGTAAAAATGTGATGTTTTAGGAAGACACCTTATGGCACATGTTCTCTTTTTTGTAATTTTGTATAAGTAAATGAATGTAGGACTAAAGCAAAGAGTATTCCCAGAAGTGCAAGTCACAAATACGGCTTAGTGAGAGAGATTATTCTGGATGATGTCTCTGCATTTTGAACTTTCACTCACCTGAAAATTTACAAAGCCCAGAAGAGATGTTTGTTCCCTGAGTGCTGCTTTTAAAACTGTACTAGATACATTAGAGGGAGGCAATTCTGGTCACAAGTCGATAATGACCTATGGGTGACCTTGGGTGGCTATCATAGGACACTAAGGAGCTGAATAGGTAATCTCAGTCTAGAGGCGTTTAAGTATACTGTGTGAGTCTCAGAAGCAGAAACGATGGAATGGATAGGAAGCTGGTTAGTTTATAGATCTTCCAAAACTGTTCTCACAATTGCTAATGTGGATTGCCTACTTTTTTGTCAAGTAATGGAATTCTAGATGTGTAGATTACCCACCCCACCCGCTTTCATTGTGATCTAATACTTTATAACTAAATCCAAAACAGCTAGAAAAATAAGGAGAAAAGATATGGCAAAACAAGAGTCTGGAGTATTTTACTGGTACAGGCAAATGAAAATTACTGTCAAAACCACACAGATTTTGATAAGAGACAGCTGACACAAGGCACTAAGATGGTAGAAAATCTAGGACGACAGAAAAGGAGCTATTACAATAGAGCCTTTCAACAACTAGAAATTTATTTTTTTTAAGTCAGAAATACCTTTTTTCTATAGGAATGATAGTGTGGCCATTATGACAATGCCGACAGACACACCTTTCAGAAAGCAGAAACCAAACACCGAACCATGATTGTAAGTGACGATATAACAAACCCCACTCCTTCCTACACACACATGTGCAGTCATGCCTGACTGCTTTTCATTTAAATATAAGGAAAGAATGGCAGTCCTCTTAGAAAAGAGTAACAGAAAAGCAAGAAGGTCCTTCTGCTTTCTTGATGCCATATGACTGTTTACAGATTTCTTTTCCCTTCCAAACCGAACTCAGAAGTCTCAGAAGCTGAAGACTGCCAATGAATAAACTGAGTTGCCCATGCCTGTCAGAGTGCCTGCACTCTGCTTTTCTCATGCTGACCCTATTAGATTTGACTATTAAAAAGCAGCATTGGGCCATGTCAGCTCTTGGGTGGGAGACTGCCATGGCACATGTCCATGCTGCTGGTGTTTGAAAGATTGACAATGATCCTGTGCAATACCTTTTTTCCCTTTAAACCAGGCAGTTCTGCACAGGGGTCAGTTCTGTGGTGCTACATACCTGCTTTGTAGCATGAGGTGTGAAACTAAAATCCTTATTGCCTGTGGCCGTTAAAAATCCCAAGGCACTATTTACAAATATGCAAGCATTTATGGCAAGACTGAAGTGGCCAAACTGGCAGTTCTCTTCTGCCAACATAAATCCTCCCACTGTAACTGAACGTGGATTTTTTTTTTCCCATCTCACAGCATAAACTTTAAAGTCTTGCTGTAAAATGCTCATTAGCCATCAAATATCTTCATGGGTAGCCCTTGCTTTACAACAGAGGGTGAAAGGAAGTTTGTTCTATGGGTTGTGAGTCAGTGAGGATACTTTAGTATAAAAGCTCCAACACATCAGTTTGCTAGAGCAGAAAATTAATAGAGATAGATTGGTTTTTAGTGGCATTTGAAACTATCTGTCTCTTCATCTACCAGCAGCTCTTCTTCTTAAGACTGCTTGGACTGTTGTACTTTATTCTCCCACACACTGCTACAAGATGACATCTCAGATTTTTAAGCCTTTCCTGTTAATGAAAAGATTTGTTCCTCCCAAAAGGCTGGGAAGAAACTGACATTTCCAGTTTTAAATTTGACTCATGTTGGCATAGCTTTCAGGTGCAGAGGCTTTCCCTTTACTTTGCTTTTAACTCAGCTCCCTATGAATTTCTCCATGTGGTAGTTTGGACTAAGGGAAATTCCAGACAGCAGTTCCCACTAAAAATCACTCTGAAACAAATCTGTAAAAGATTATAAATAATGATATAACAATTCATCGCTTATCACTGGCTGATCTACTTTACAATTTAAAGGGAAAATATACATATATATCTCTTGGCACAATACAGTTGGATAAGAAAAGCTACATCCCTTTGATTTGCACATCCTGCCACTAACTCAGCACCCTTTACTTCTTCCTGTAGCAAGGGAAGACCAGTTAAATCACAATTTCATCCCAGAAGCATGAAATACTGCACTTACACCCAGCTTGAATCCGTGACTAAGTTGGTTGGTCCTCACAGTAAGACACTGGGTGCTGGGCGGGAAAGCAGAGATGCAGATTTGACAGAGCACTCTTCGCTGAGCTCAGTGTCAGTTTTTCTAAAGAAAGATGGAATTAAGCAGACACTTCTCTGAGAAATGTCAGCTTCAGAGAAACCCTGGTAAGCGAAGGTCTTACAGAGTTTATCGTACTTTGTGCTATGTAAAGTGGAAAGTTGTTTATAAGGTTTTCATGCATATTATTCCCACAGTTACATACTAATTAATTTTTCATCAACTTGAGGGAGAAAGATGAGAGAAACATCAAAAGGCTCATGCAGCTGAAGAGCACACCATTGTCATCCACCTGGGTGCTTTCATCAGATTTTAATATTTTACAGCTTTTCTACAGATCCCACTGAACTTTATCAAGCCACAGTTTCATTTTGTATTACCTGAGATAGAAAAATGCATTTTTATCATTTGGCTTAGAGAAGTCAGTGCCATTCTTTGGTTTAGTACAGCTTACAGAAATAATTGCATCTCTTTCAGAAAGAGGAAAAGGAGTATTCAGCAAAAGGCAATTTGAAATTATATTGCCTGTTTTTGAGTTACATTTCTGGGATCCTGATGTAGAAGCATGTAAATTCAACAGCTTCTCAGTTTCAACAGTCTTTGGATCAGATTCCAAAGAGTTATTCTTTATGCTCCTAATACTGTGTCATACTCAGATTGGAGAGCCAAAAAGAAAGACGTTTATGCATTTGGCTTTGAATATAGAATGAAATCTTAATTAGCATTCACTTTCAGCTTAATTCCAGTCACAGAAAGTTTTTATCATTAACAGGGGAGCAAAAGGTAAGCCAGGGCATATCACTTCTCTAAATCTTACCCATACATCTCTCTGATGGAAGAACCAGTGCATATACTGCCATCAGTATGTGTAAGTAGAGGCAGTATGCAAAAAGAGGTATATCCTAATGAGATGCTGGAAAAATATGTGAACCAGTTATCCGTATATAGAAGTACATGAAAAAATACGAGAGAGTGGCATGATTATATCCGGGTGCTTCTGCTATAAAAAGAATTTGTATTACCCTTACTTCTCTGAATAAATTCAAATGACAGCCTCATTTCATTTCTTCATTCAGTCTGGAGGCCAGATGGCATTAGAATCATTTACTTCACCTTGTTGTGCTTAATTACTACAATCAACACACTATTTTCCAAATTAATCATAACAAAGTAATTTCATTAGTAACACAGCAGGCTGTTGAATTATTAGCATCATAACAGTTTGCAAACAATTAAACTTTATTTGAACCTTAAAAATTTGCAGAGTAGAACATTATTAGAAGATCTAATGGCAGGATCGTACAAAACCAGAACAGAGTAAATAATCAAGTAAAATGCTGTACAATATATGAGTTACAAACACCTTTTATAAAATCCACACTCTCACTGCTCATGGAAAGGCAAGCACAACCTAAGCAAACAAAGAAAATAATCCGACTACTCTTGTCTACCCCCAAGTTTTGTTTAAGTTGTATCAACAGAGATTTTCTTATCCAAAAAAAAGGTTACGTTATTTGCACCGATTTAAAGCAAACCATTCATTCGAGACATGATTCCAAGACATTTCCAGCGAGTTTCAGGGCACCGTTCACGTTTTGAATGTTAGGGCAGTTTGTTTACCTCCCTTCCCCCGCTCCGCAAGCGCCAGGAGGGGGAAGCCCCAAAGCAGAGGCACAGACAAAAGGCACTCCATCTCTTCGGCTGCCGCCAGCCCGGAGAGGCGGCGCCGGGCAGCCCTGCCCCTCATCGCTTGGCTAAGGACTCCCTCTCCTGGAAAAAAGGCAGAAGCGGCGCGGGACAGCTCGCAGGGGGAAGGGGACGGCGCGGGGTTCGATGGGGATCGCCATCCCCTCCCGTCCCATGACAATGTGCTGCCACCCAGCGCCGCGGCCGCGCAGCGCAGCGCCCACCCCGCACCGCCCCCGCACCGCCCCGGCCGCAAGGAGAGGGCCAGAGGGGGAGGTGGCTCATTCCCACCCCCAAAAAATGGGTGGCGATGGTGGTGGTGGGATTCGGAATTACGCAATTAATAAAACGCCTTTTCGGCGGGCAGATTTATGGCGCTGCCATGTTAACACGGGAGAGGGAGCGTTTCCATCCCCGCTATTAACACTTCACATTCTGTACACAATCCACCAGTACGCTTGACAAATTAAACTAGTAAAAGATCTGAAGACTACAATCTATCATTTTAATGCTTCGCTGGTAATGCACAGAATCAATTTCAATGACTATCTCTTTCTAAAAAATTACAACAAAACTCCGTACCCTGTTTGACGTCTATTAGGATCCAGTGTACCAGCAAGGGCTATACATTAGCTAACACAAAGCACAACATCTTAGTTTACTGAAAGGACCCCAATTCAGAGCTCAGCCCGAGTTACCTTTTAACCCACAGTGCTCCCAGAGCCCGCCTGAAGCGTAAACAGCACAAGCAGCTACACAGGGACCTGCACAGGCTCAGCAAGTCGCAGACTGGCCTGACCTGCCTCGCTGGCAGGTTAAGGGTCTCACAAATCAAGTGTGTGGGAAGATCCAAAAGAAGATCTTGCATGCTTGCACATCTCCAAAACAAGAGTACCTAAAGTATTAACTCTAACTTGCCCAACCCCTTGTCCATAAGCAGTAGTATTCCAGTGTAATTTTATATTTCAACCGATGTTTTCAGCCACAAAGTTCTGGATTTGACATTGAGACTGCAGGTAGCTCTTACTCATCCACATAGCACTGAAGATCTGCGTTGCACAACTTGTATCAGAATTCCAAGGTATCCAGATTTGAATCTGCAGAAGTATCTGTAAAGTATAGATAAAATATTTCACACTACCATGGACAAAAATATGTTTTATATGCAATTTAGCTCATGTTGACGTAGCAAAAATTATGGGGCTTAATATATTTTCACACATTTTCATAGAATTCCATCTCCAAGTCAGAATGGCATCAGGGCAGTTATTACCACACAGGCCAAATTATTACATCAGGAAAAGAATCAAGCCTTCATTGTGTGTCAACAAAATAGTAATTAACAATACAATACTAAATGTATGAGAAAAACAAATCATTGGCTAAAACCTAACATTAAAAAAAAATATTTGGAAACAGAATACCCTGAAGACTTGCAGTATTACACATAAATTCCCCTTGATTTTCTGATGACAGTGCATAAGATGAACAGTGAGCATTAAAAGGTTAATGCAGGCATGAATTGAGTAATAGTTTACCCTCAAAGTTCAGCTTAATTCTTCTAAATCTGATGAACAGGAAAAGACAGCAAAATTCCCTGAAAATACCTACAGCTATATAGAGTGCTGCAAACATGTTGAGGAGCAACAGGCACTATATGGCGGCTTGTGCCCCATGTGTTAATTACCATCGATTTAATTTCCTATCACTGCAATTCTATAAAAAGTGCCTAAGAGCAGCATTTCCATAGAAATATGATCAATTACAGTTTATAATGTTTAATATACACAAGGCAACGATCTGACAACATTCACAGAAACCACAAAATGTGTACAACAGAATCTTCGTTCAGAGCATGGGTCTGTAAGCTGCAGCTGCATACCCCTCTTGATTTCAAGTGCAGATTTCTTCTGATTAGGGAGAGGGAAATTGAAAGATCGTCCTTAAATAAAAAACCTCAAAACATGCACATCTATGTCCAAATATCTATCTCCTTCCACAGTTTTCTGCACAGACAGATACATACATATTACTACAGTAACAAAACTAACTAGAAACACCACCAATTTTATTTAAAAAAAAAACAACCCGCAAAAGAAACATATTTATTAAATGCATCATCTTTTGTACACTGTGGTTTAATATTTCATACAGAAACCCAGAAAAAAAAAGCATTTTAATTGAACCTTCAATATATTTTGCCATAATCTTTATGTTAACAGGACTCTTACAAAGGTTCCAGGAAAGACATACTTATGAAACAGAGAACAAGGGAACATAGAAGCCATTACAGAAGATTGGATTAAAATGTACTTACCCAGGCCTCTCAGATCTCATACATCTCCATTATGTAGGCTTTAGGCACCAAGCCAATGGTTCCCTTCATTTCTCCTACCCACCAGCCATATTCATCGTACTCCTAATTGAAAACAATATGCAGTATTAACCTTTAGTCTGATATAAATGCAATAGAGTTTTGTATGCAACTCCTTATGGATGCTTTCTCTTATATACAGCTATAATCATTTCAACTCAAAATTAAAACATTATATCTTTTTGTTACAGCATTCACAAGCAGAGTTGGGCAGAGGCAGAAGCTAAATTTTAAAAAGACCAGGCCTACTCAGGAAAATTTCTTAAATATGGCCACGCTTCTCTAACACCTACTAAAAACAGCTGACCTCCTTATCCTCTATTCATCATAAATATAAAATCTTTATCTTTTAACTAAACTTTAATAGCAAAAAATTGACATATAAGAATCAATAGGGATTCTTTCAGTATGACAAGGCTAAACTCTAAGAAACTTACAATCAACTTATTTTAAAAACTACTTCACTCAAATGTGAAGGGAACACTATATATCTAACACATAATCTTTTTCTATGGACAAAGTCTACTATTGCTTCAGGCTTGCAGAAAATTCTATGGAAAGTCTCATACGCCTGACAGATGACTAATGTACTTTTGTTTGAAATTTGTTTAAGCTTAGTGAGATAAATATGAAACAAAATGAATTATAATAGTTTAAAGAAATCATATCTTCCAAAAGCAATACCAAATAAGAGTATTGTGGTATCCAAATTTAATTTTTTCCTATGAGATAAATATTTTAAGATCAATCCTAACAGTGGTTCAATAAATTGTAACAGCTGAAACTGCACACACACATATATTGAGTTACAAATGAAGCATTATTAAAACAGAGACCCCATTCAAACTTGAATGATTAGTAAAGACAGAAATTACTTTGGAACAAATATAGAAAATACAAAACACACAAATATATCTGATAAGCAACATCTGCTTCCCACTACACTGTTCTTCTGTTAAGAGAAAGGCTGCAGGATTTTGAATTACTGGTCCTGCTGAGATGAAGCTATTATTTTGACTGTAGATAAAGTTTTTTTGTTATAGTCAAGTGAAGCTTAAGGGTTAATGGAGTTTCATTAGAGCCCGAGCTATAATGATTTGCTGCTGGCATATTTTGCCTGGTCAAGAGTTCTCTGGGGTCCTATGAGGTGCTTAGTGTAGTCAGTTCTCCCTGTGCTTAACTACAGTGAAGCCCTGCTGATGGCCCATTTTCATGTGGGCCCTGCCTTTTTTGTTTTGTTTTTTTTGGTTGGTTGGTTGGGGGGTTTTTTGTTTTGGTTTTGTCTTTTTTTTTAATGCTTGCATGCAGGCACACACACACTTTCATACTTTCTAATTGCGGAAGGTTGAACACCAGTCTTAAATTAAACATTTTCTTCCTTCTCATAACAGTGAATGGATGATTTAAAAGATCCTATCTTACTAACCATAAAATGCCTCAGCAAATGTGATTTAAAGAAAACCTGCATAAAAAGCAGCAGGAAAACCTTCATTTACCATGTGAACATACCAACGAGAGAGCTGCAAAAATAATTCCACCTTCTTCCCCCTTCCACTGCAGAACAGTGCTGGGGATGGGTCTGGTCTTGAAAGACTAGAGGTATCTGAACCTGATCTTCAATGCATGCTTCTCTCCACAGAAGTTAAGAACAGCTCATAACCTTTCCCATGGCGCTTCACATTACACCCCAAATCCTTAAAGGCAAAACAATATCCTGACGCTGAGGTTTATAATGTTCCAGATCAGCCTGTTTTAAAATCTATGCTTTATCTTACAATACACTGTTTAAATATGCAAACTGGATTTCAAGACTGCAGTGGGAAATTGCTGAAAGGAGCAGCACTCACGTATACTACTGGAATCTCAGCAATAAATCTCTCCAAGAGAAAGCAACAAAAGATTTTAAGCTGCTACATGGAATTCCCAAAGTGACTGACAAGAGTGATTAAGCAAGTTTTGCTAGACATCAGCCAAAAAAACAAACAATACATGAAATGAGGGAAGTGGCTCAGTTAAGCGGTCATTAAACTGCATATGACAAATGGAAAAGAAAAAGCCTGTGGATTACATTATCCATTGAAAATGTTCCACTTAGCAACACTACATGAACTTAGAAACAATTGTTTCTAAAGAAACAATTCAGATACCTCAAATTAAAATTAAAAGCACGCTGCTGTTTTGAAAACTTTCTGGTTTTTGCTACTTACTAATACACCACTTACTGCTCTGGCATGAAGCTAAGTGAGAAGATGAAATGAATGTTGATGTAACGGACTAGTAAACTAATTTAAGGATTCACTGCAACCATTATACCATACAGACAATATTGCAATACAGAAGCTTTTACTTTACATTACTATTCTTTGCATGGGTCTCAAGAGCAACATGAATCCCAATTAAACTATCTGCAGTCCATACTCTGAACAAAAATACAATGCAGATACCTGGCTACCGAGAACATAAAACTTTAATCCCAGGTTTTAGAATAATTAGATAGCACTCCCTTTTAAACTGATTAAAGTACAGACATTTCTCTTTAAAATCTTAACCACTCCTTCCCGTCCTCAGTACCACATGAGTGCTTAACTAGTGAGGCAGATAAGCAGTCCCCTAGTCCTTTCTTGAAGCAACACGTAAGATCCAAATTGATGTATTGTTTCTATCAATGTTATCAATTATAAACTCCCTCACAGCAATATAATTTCATTAATACACTGCTGTTGTGAGGTCCATATGTCTAGTACTGCTGCTTAAGATGTGTAGAATAAAAGTCTACAGTCCACATTTGTGGGAAATAATGATTAATATGCAGAAGGATATAAATACAGTTCTGAGTTTTCTGTGAATAAAAGTTAGAAAGCACGGTGCTTCTGCAAGCATCAGCTTCAGGTCTCAGGTACCACTGCAATTACCATCTGGTATCCCTCACTGCATTCAGCTCTTAATATCACTGCTAACATAGGCAAGCAACTATACTTCAGAAGGACTGATAAAATAATGAAGAGTCCTTTAATCTACAGGAAACCATTGTAGTCAATTTATAAGAAATATTGCATCCCTTTGTAGGATGTGTAATTATTTTCTATTAATCATGTGCTATAAAGCTACATTATGTGGTTATTCTGTTATCACTAGAAAGAGGCCTGCAGTCAGCTCCTGACAATGTTAGGTAATTACTAACACAAAGCCTCTTTCTCCTTATGTAGAAACGCTATCAAGATCCAGAGGTGCTGTGATGCTCACTGTATGAAAATAACTCTCCAAAGAAATTCAATAACTGCAAAATGAATTGCTCCAAGGCAAATAGAGGGATAGGAGAGGGGGGCAGGGCCAGATCCAGCCGCCCTGCAATGAGGAGAATGCACAAGTGTGCGGCCATGCTCTGCCATGTGACGGGGAGCACATTTGCCATAGCAGGCAGTGTTAGCAGGGCTGGGGGGAGGAGGGGACCACCACAGCCCTTGGAACACAAGCACCACGGCAGTGGAATATATTATGACAAATAATACAAAACAACCTTCGCAAATGACCAAATACTTTTCTAAGCTCCGTCTGCATTTTCACTGTCATAGAGTGGCTTATTTTTTCCCCACAGAAATTTATTAACCAAAGTGAAGTAATTTCACAGGGTAGCAAGGATCAGGTTATGATTTAACATGCTGGCAAAACACTCTCTGTACAGCACGCTTTGATAGCAGGGGTGTGGGGGAAGAAATGCCATCAGAGTTTACAGTTTCCTTAAATGCTCTCAACTGAACACACTGTGAGCAGACGCTTCTTGTCACTATCCCACCAATTTCATTGCACTGATGTGCATGTACCCATGACTGCAGGAGACACCGCTCCTAAAAGCTTTTGCTCTTGGGGAAAGCACAGTAGTTAGACACACACTGCCTGTTTTCTACAGATATCGCTTAAATCCAAGATATTAGTCCTCCATAGAAGACAATTCCAACATGCAAAAAGAGAACATTTCCAAACCAGTCTCTACTTGTAGAACAGATCCTCTGCCTAAGTTAGGTTCTCCAGATGCTTTGCACTATATTAACTTCTACTGACTTCAGCAAAAGTTGAGAACATCTGGTTCTTGTACAGTTAGTCCCATTGTTCAGTACATATGGTATATTGTTTTGTGTTTGTGGGGTGGGTTTTTTTATTTGTTTTGTTTTTTAAAGAGTTGCTGAAAACCATCATGGTGTTTCAATGCCTTGCAGAAAACAATGCAGTGGTATTTAAAAAAAAAAAANTTCCCTCTTCCAGCGTCTCTATGAGTAATATTCACTTATGGACTGAATACCTGCCAACCTTAAAACTGAAAAGTAAAATGTATCTATAGCCTTCTTTGGGGTTAAAATAAGTAGCCTCTTCTATCAAGCTAAATATGTGTGGGAAGCAGAGAAAATTTTTTCCCCAAAAATATCCTGGGGGGCAATTTTGGCAAGATAATATTTTAAAACATATCTAATTCATCCAAGAGATTCATACTAGCTAAAAAGTTTTAGAACTTCCTTTGGTGTAATTGTTGAATGATACACTATCAACCAGGGAGCAGTTTTGGCACAGAACAGCATTTTCTCTAAAAAGCAGAGAATGACAAATGCTTCAGATAACTGAATGAGACTTCTTCACAGGTAGTAGAGTTGTTTTAAGACAGCAATAAAATGGTCATCTTTAAAAATATAAGCCTCAGATTTATTGTATGGTTGCATTATTAGGTTTTACTTCCCACAATGACATGAGACAAAATAGACAACAATTAAAGATTTCCAATATAAATCACAGTTAAGCAGACTGAATTCTTGACCAAAAGTGTCCCCAGAAAACACCCTGGAACAATAAAAAGGCCATTTTATTTTCCATTAGATGACACAAGGTCAAATTTTTTTCTAATCAGGTAGGTAAAATCTTCAATATTACCAGTATGCAATCCAGCAGACTGAGTGTCACTTTGCATTAGTCTTAACTAACCTTCTATTTAAAGGCCTTCACTCTTATCTTGTGTTTAGATATGTGTTTATTCCTCTGCCATGAGGAATATACCTAAACAAGCCAGAAAAAGGGTAATGCACAAATTTGTATAGCATTTTAGTTTTGATCAGAAGCATCCCACTGAAGTGAATCTGCCAATGCTCCCACTTTCCCCACACTGGCTAACTTTGCAGAGCTTTCTGTCTCAAATCCTACTCACTGGATCTATTTCGGATGAAACTAAAGCGGAAGATACACTTGAATGTGCTCTAACCACTAATTTGTTCTCATTCCACAAAACTATGCTAGACCTCTTCAGACATCAAGCAGCTTTGAAAAAGCATGGTGTGGACACTGGGGCCTCAAGCACTACTGCAAATCTGCTCCTACTGGTACACCCTTTTTGCTAGAGGAGTCATAGGCAATATGGTCATGGAAACAGAAATTACTGTTAAATATGGATCTCAGTATGATCAGCCAGAAAACATCCTGACCAGAGAAGCACTCAGGATGTTAGTATGCCTTTGATAACTTTTTGAAAAAATACTGAATAAATAAATTTTATTAAGATTATGCATACAACGCACAAAATGTTCACAGTGATTCTGAAACTGCTGCATTGTCAAATTGAACTTTATTTCATAAGCAGTAACCTGAGCTATTGAGATTCTTTGTTTGTCTTTTCAATAAGCAAAAAAATACAGGTTGAGATATGAGTATTTTAACAGGCATTTATTGTCTTGAAAGAACAAAAATCTGCCACACTGGAAACATACAATCACTGAATAAAGGGTTATCTAAACACTGAGTTAATGCTCTACCTTCATAAAAAATTCTAGAGCAAAAAGTTAAGTAATAGATGAGACTTCCATGAATCATAAATATCAGAATGAATGGTACTGGCATGTAATGAAATAGTAACAGGTAAGGAGAATTCCAGTTTGAGATACAATTTCTGATTTTGAAGTATTATTTGCTATTTCAATATAAATAAGATGGATATTAAGTTAGCTTTAAATTAAAGAAATGTCTGCAATTCTATTAAGCAGGTGCCTGCTAACATCTAGGTAAATTTTTGTTATTGCTTGCATTTTGCCACTAGGGAATTTCACAACAAAAAACATACACTTAAAGCAAACAAACTATTACTGCAAGTGCTGCACTTGCATAAAGTGTGCATATGAAACTTAGGTAAAAAACAGTGCTACCTCCATTCACAGTTATCTTTGTTTCTGAAAATTGATTTCTTGAGTAGAGCTATGGAAGATTTATAAAAATGATTGCTATTTCATGGTCTGTTTTCCCATTTATCACATGGGCTTGAAAGCAAAGGCAAGCCCATAAATGAGCAGGAGTTAAGAGCAATCATCCTTTTAGCAAACAGGACTCCAAAGTGTTATATTTCTAATAGTCAATATTAACTAAGAAATGTTATTGATGAGTCCCTTTATCAGTAGAACTATAAAACATTTTTTTACTTCATAATGGAATAGGGGTATATAATTTTCTGAAAGTTCACATCATTCATAGCATAAGTAATAAAAGACACTCGAATATTCAAGAATATTATAAATTAAAATAATAACAATGGTATATCTGTATAGACACATTAATCAATTAATCTGAAAACTTAACTACTTTTTTAAAAAAAGAAAAGTTAGCGAGTAGTATTGAGATAGTTTTGTTAATTCTGATCAGATTAAAAACTCAGCTTTTGAGGGAAACACTCAAAGGTAGAAAAACCTAGACAAAAGTTGGTGGGTTTTTTTCATTTTTGTTGGTTTCGGGTTTTTTATAAAAGCCCATAGGGACACTGCCACACAAAAGCCACAACGGACATAAATATATAATAGCTTAAATAGTTTTTGAATGCACCTTTAAAACAAGAAAAACATGCTTTTCTACAGTAATTACACAATTTAGGCATAGGTATCTCTGTTGTCTGAGTATGAGCTCATGCTCATTGCACAAACACTGAGTTTTGATGTTCATCTTAAAGCAAATTATGGGGGACTTGTCTTTGCATAATGCTTAACTATTTTAGAAAGTAAACATTGCCAAACTGAAATCATGCTCATTTTTCTAAAAGGCATTTACCTAGAAACTTACATGTATCATATTGCTCCTCTTGCTTTATTTAAATTCAGTAAATACCCAAATTTGCTTAACTGGTTCATAATTACTTCTGTTGTACTAACAATCTCTTTTTTTGGAAACAAAATAGTCACTTTCCCCCTATTTTCTATAAAGGTATGTGAAGATCTGGTAAAAATATATTGCTTTGGCATAACTATTTCTGGAAGAGATGAATATCCACCTTACTACGTTCATCAGAGCAGGCTATACCATTTATAGTTCACTGTAAAACAAAGAACTATTACATGTTGCACAAATATGCTCGATGTTTTGTTAATGCTTCACCCTTCCTACTATAACACTGTTATACCCATACTTACTTATCAGCAAAATGTGATTTTCAAGAGCAATGTTCATAGCTGGTTGACATATGATAGAAAGGCAATAAAGCCATAGCTAGGTTCAGCTGAAGCTGAATTTATGACACCATTTTGGATCCATACACATCAGCCCTGTCAGTACCTGCATCTCTCATTTTCAACCACTAGATGGTGTGAAAAAATAAAAAAAATTGCCTAGGAAGCCTGCCGACTGCCACAAAATCAAGTATTAATGTAGTGGATTAGGAAATATTTTTAAAGCAAAGTCTTGACCCACTTCAGGATGGCTAGGCTCACTTTTTCCTTTGGTTACATTTTCACTTACCAAACAAAGAGCTTATAAGTGATCAGACCTTGAAACTGAATCAAGTGGAAGGTTAAGACAAATAATTCTCTGGCCCTTTTCCCTGGAAGGACCCTAAATTCCAAGCTGACAGTAGAGGCCAACACTCATTTTTCTGAAAAAGCTGTAACAATCTTTAAGTGAAACAGGGCCAAATTTTCTGGGCTATATTTTGGAGTAGAAATCATTCCCAGAGAGAGAGGATCTATGTATCTGGAGCAGCAGCAAGCCTGTTTCAAGGACCAATTATGGATTAATCACATCATGGCAACAAGTCAGTTGATATACAGACGACAGCTTAAGGTATTGTTGTTTTATTCTGCTTCATTTTTTACATTAAATTTCTCACTTTTTGGGGGGTAGGAGCAGCAAACAATTTTTTTCACTCTCTAACTGAAGATTAAGATTTTATAGTCCCCATACAGTACACAGAGAGCACAACCCACAAAGAGGCCAAACCCATACACTGGAATCCATATGCTCATGGACTTTTTTGGGGGAGGGAGAGAAGGGAAGAGGTGGTTATTTTAAACTAGTACAATTCTTTAGTGCTGAATAACTGCTTGAAAGTTTGCCCAATCCAAAAGCATTATTCAGCCTTTAGTAATGCAATTCAGTTATTAGTTTAAGTGATGATGAAATACCTCAAAAGACATACATGGTCAAATTACTATTAGTAATATATCTTCTATATTTTTATATAAGACTATCCTTCCATCCATAAATCTTAAATATATTTAAAACAGAAGCTGTTAAATTCATTATCCAGAATCATACTTAAAGGTATGACTGAAGATTTAAAGCAATTGCAATAAAACTTAAGAGTGTGAAACTAAGACAAACAGATGCCTTTAGCTTTCATGCACCTACCTCTACATTTCAATGACATACAATATGTTTGGCATTAATTACACTGAATGGCAATTAAATCTATATGCTACACGTAATTTTAAAGGTTTTTTTAAAAGCTCTTTTTTTTTTTTTCCATTATGTGGGGAAAACAAAAGTCTCCTTTGATTAAGTGTTCAGAAGTAGACTTCAACAGACCACAAGGTATATATTTTAGGAGAGGTTTTGTTTTTGTTAGGGAGGTTAAGGAAAAATAAGAAAATTTACCAACATTATTGTAGAATAAAATTTCATGTTTATACTTCATGCTTATATTTTGTGCTTAGCCTCAATTCAGGTGAAAGGAATTATATTTCTCATTTGCTTTGCAAACAGAAAGTTTACAATTAAAAATTGCCCAGATCTGTCAGAACAAACAAATTTAGAATCTGAACTGTCAGAACAATTACAATATACGTACAAAGATGAAAGCACAGTTTAAAAAAAAAACAGATCTTCTGTAGCAAGATACAAAAAAAGTCAGAATCAGCACAGTCAGGAATATAAAACAGGAAACAAAAAACATAAATACAAGATAACTTGAAATTCTACAAGGTTAACTTCTGCAAGCAGAAAGCACATTGTCTCCTGCTAAAACAGTTAACAAATGGTAGCCAAGATTTAACAAGTAAATAAATATGCTTTTAAGTTAATTCCTGTTACACAGCTATGTTTTAGATGTGGTTATAGTTCATTTGACAAAATAATTAATTACAGTGAATATCTGATTGCAAACAAAGGATCTGAAAGGGAGTGCCAATTTCCCCCCATAGAACTGTGGCAATGTGCCCTTCTGCCATGGCTCTCTTTTTACAACTGTGCAGCAGTACCTCATACCTTGCTGAGAATGTAGATAACGTCACCACGTTTAAATGTCAGCTCATCAGGCACATCTCCTGTGCAGTCCCACAAACCTTGATAGAAATTGGCATAATCGATATTTTCACTATCTGCAAAGAAAACAGTATCTAATTATGAAAGGATAAAGACTGAGGGACTAAAGTTATTCTTTAAATCTCCAGAGAGTAGAAAACAATTTATTAGCACACATTTCTTACTCCTCTTTTTAGAAATGGCTCCTTCATACCACAAAAGCAAGTGGAAAATAAGTTCCATGTGCAAGCCCTTCACTGGCAAATTGCATCACGGAGAGACATGTAGCTACAGGTTTTCAAAGCATTTTTCAGCTGCAACTTAAAGCAGCTAGTTTTCCTCTGGGAGTATATTTCTAGCAAGCCATATATGTATCTCAACTTGAAACTGATAAAATTGTTCGAATATAATTAATAATAATCTCTGAAAGGAAGCCAAAGTAAGTATGTCGTGATACGCTCCCCCTCCCTCTCATGTTCCAACAAAATTAAAGAGCCTCTCTGAGAACCTTTGAGATAATCCTTGATTGGCCCTTCTGAAATATTAGAGATCTTGGAAACTGTTGCTGAAGCTGCATTTCAAAAATATTTGTGTCAGCTCCAGTTTAGGACATTAAGCTCTGGCTAAACACGCAACTGCACTACAGTCATAAACTCATCCTTCTAACAGCATAAGCACAATGGATGTGCTGTGTTCAAGCTGCCATACAGACCATTAACTGATTGATTATTTAGCACTCTTTGCTCTGTAATATGGCAATAACACAGTAATAAATGCTTTGTCATACATTTACAATACAGAGTACATCTATTGAAACACAGCACTCACACACGGTTAAATACACTGGGTGCTTCTGTTACACTGCAAACTATTTCCTGTTTTTAATTCCATGAGAATGGAGCATGATGAGTTAATGCAAAAAGAATGTAAGCAAAACCACTAAGATGACCAGTTACATTATGTATACACTAACCAGACAGAATGTATACGTACTAATAATTTACATCACTAGAAAGCTATCTTCTAATTCTGATAACATAAATATCACTGAACTGGCTGGATCAAGGCTGTCATCTTAGTTTTGTTATATGATCCTCGAACAGCAGGCTTGCTGGTTATTCCAACATATACCAGTTACATTTGCATGTCGTTAGCACTCTACACCATTATTTATAGTTTACAATTTAATCATGATTGGTTCACTTTATTACCAAAAAAATCCTGTTAAAATATCAAGTATCAAGTCATAGAAGGCGTCACACTACAAAAAAAAAAAAGAAGCAGCATTCAACCTGTGCTCTTCCCTATTTTGGCAAATACTTAGATTTTAATTTTAATACTCTCTGTATGAATAAGAAGAGCTTGTTTTTTATTTCTCCATTTCAGTCTGTGTTCTGTGCTATCTTATTTGGATGACAATACTGTCATTAAGGCTAAATATTCACAACCTTTAATTTAAAGCTGCAATGCCAATTACCGCCCCCCCCCCCCCCGCAA
>VWZG01002687.1:672032-694965 GCA_013396735.1 Grallaria varia
CCCCATTTAATTTTCCATAAACAGGTGATTAGGAGCTACAACTCGCTATGTAGCAGTAGGGGGCATTCTGGCTGCCAGTGCCCAAATTCTTCTGTTCTCACCCCGAAAACAGCAACAGATACATGTATAAAGCTCTCAACCATTCAGATATGAGAAGTTTGGTTACTTTAAAATGCATAGACATAATCATTTCAAGGGGAAGGCAGAATCAGTTTGAAATGTTGCACCTCCAAATTTTTCCCCTTCCTATTTTTTAGCCTATTATTTACCAATTTAGCATTAGACAATTATAAACAGTAACACAAGTTAGCACAAAATTAATTGGTGATAAATATTAAAGCAGAATCTCTCCTCCATCTTTTGATACTGCATTGATCACAGTTCCCAACTCTTATCTTTTAAAAGATAACATAAGCCCCTATGAGAATAAACTAAAAGAGCTACTTCAGTATATCCCACCTTTCAAATCCTTCAACAGTTGGCTTATTGATTTGGTTTTAAATACATTAATTAGGATTTTTGCTTCTTCAGAACTGCACTGGAAAAAACCACACTCTTTGAGCTCTGTTCTTACTTATGTGTGCCTGAAATAACACTAATGAGAGTTGCAAAAAAAGAGACCCTACAGCAGGTGAGACACATCTCTCCCTGTATGTTCATCATGAGCATTTAATTAAGTCTTAAAGTGGGAATGCAACTCAACTAAGAATGTGGAAACACTGGAAAAGATGCATTTTAAAATAAGCTTATTGCAACAATGAAGATTAACCAGGGCTCTTGTGCCCTCATTTGTGAATTCAACATAAGATAGGGTTGTTTAAATCAGAAAGCCACATTTTACAGAAAAATATATACCAGTATACCAAGAACACAGAAACAAAAAAACGGAAAGAAACTGCCAGTGTAAGTTTGTAAATAACTACGTTGGTCTTCCAAGAAGTGTTAATTTCAAATTTGAAATCCCCTCTCACACCCACCAGCACGAACTTCTACAAATTCGGTAAGGGCAACTACACACACATAAAAGATAATTATAAATGTAACTACAGATTTTATACATCTAAAGTGAAAAACACTTCATAACACAATTCATAGTGCTGCACAAATACAAGGATAGAATGAAAAACAAAAAGCTGCAAAAATCTCTGCAAAACAGAAGCCCATTCTTTCTTGCTTCAGTCCCTCTTTCAGTCTGAGAAGACCCTGACAAATTTCAATTTTTTGCCTCTGAAGAATGGTATAAAATAAAACCAGGAGGCCTTAGCAAAGGAATTTGGTCTTTATATGGTAATGAAATAATGAGGAGCTTCTTAAACACATGTAATACCTGAAAACAGATGAATTCTACATCAAGAACTTATATGCTCATTAGAGTTCAAATTCAAAAGGTATTGGTGTTCTGGCATTACTCTGTCACAATTACACTCTATTTTCAAACACTATGAAATATCATGTGCCTTAAAAATACTATGATGACATAATCACTAAACTTAAATCTGTCATATTTTGAAGTTAGGGTCACTCAGACCACAAATACGAGTAAGACATGAAATTAAGTGTGTAGCAAAGGGCAGAAAGCAGTTTGTATTTACCTACCCACTGCTTTTAAGATTACCAATGACAAGAAATGGGTGAGCAGGATTTTGGACGGGTTGTTTCTCCAGAAAATACTTCTTTTACTCTAGGACAGCTATCTGGATGAACTACTATCCAACAGTTTCCGACATTCTTCCAAAATAATTCCTCATGGTTTTCTTCTGCCATCTCTGTTTTTCCAGTAACAGTAATAGGAACAATAGATATTTTTGTCCAGTATACTGATGAAAACACTTCAGAGTTTGTTTGACAGAGCTAAAGGCGATGGCTGCCAGTCTCTCTGACAGTAGTCTCAGACTGCTTATTTCACTGAAAAATGTTGGCATCTGACAACACATGCTTGAAGAAAGAAAGGTGAACAGTTCAGGTAAAAAAAATCTGACAAATATATCACTCAAGCATGCACATCAAATGTTATACTGTTTAAAACTTAAGAACGCCCATGGATTACTCAAGGGGGAAAATTATAATACTATTTGAACAACCACAATAGGCGGGGAAAAAAACCCCCACAACTGGAAAAACATATTAAAAGTACATATTTACATATTTCAGAGGGATTTAAGTGTGCTGTCCCACTGCAGCTTAAGGCAATCTAACTGCAGGCTGCTCAGTTACTGCCCCCTACCTTGTGACTATTCTAGCACTTGCCATTTCTGAGCACAAAGCTGACAGAACAATAAACTAACCAAAACAAAAGCACAAATTACAGTCTAAATATGAAAATACACTACCTAAAATATTGGAATTAATGTGATTGTGCCTAATTCCCATCAGTCTTCCATTTTAACACTGATGGCATCTAAGTTTGCAAACCCTACTATGGTACTGATTCAGAGCTAGTTATGTTATTTGCTTACACACCTCTAGTGGAATGATGGAATACATGTGTACGTTTTCCTTTCATAACCATGGTCTACTGCCTAGTATATTAAACAGCTTGCCATTCTGACTCATGTTCCTCAACTCATTAGTAAGATTCTTCAAAAGTTAGTAACATTAGATTTGAAGATTACTTAACAATATTTGAAAAAGACAAACTGTATCCCCTTTGTGGTAATGATGTGCTCAATATTTACCGTACTGAAGGCTTAAAGATGGAGATACAGGTGAAGTTCAAAATTAATGCTACCAGAATGAGTGTCTTACACAAGTGACTATTAGTGTTGAGTCTCAGTGCCCAGACAAGAAAAACCCTGCTAAAGAACACTGTTGTTAGTTCTGATGATGTCGAAAACTGAAAAAAATGCCTGTTACTTGCCCTTTTTCCCACAGGTCAGAAAAGTTATGAAATATGGGGAAAATAATTTTAATGTATTTATTTGGACTCAAACTCTAATCTAGCCCAAGCTGTTCAGTATCATCTTTCTCATACAGCTCCTGAGTTACTCTATAATCAACATATTTACACTGATACAGCAAAAAACATGACACTTACTGAAAACAGTGACTGTGGAAATGATAATGAGTAGACAGTCATAGCAAAAAAGACCAAGCAAGTCACATTATGTAACTGAAACTCTCCAATCCTTTTGTATTTTTAAATAATTAGGTCACTAGCAATTAATGTCAAGCTATCCAGCAGCAACAGTCAGCATTAAGACCAACAGATTAAAAGAACTGAAGTCTGCAAGTTAATTAAGGTAGAGATATGTTAGGGCAAGAAAGAGTAGGAAAAAAGGAAAGCTTTTTTGCACTTATCAGCCTGAGCTCACAATTTACAGAATATTTTCTGTGAAGTTCAGGTTTAGTAAAGCTAGGCAGTAACTTATATTTAAGAATGTATGCGCTGTTTGTGTGGAAGATCATGAAATATTCTTGAGTCAAGTCAGATAGTTGTGATGTGATGCCCATCAGAAATACTCATGTCAACTCAGCCCTAAAGTCAAACAAATTTCCAGTGTTAAATAGTGTAAGATAAGATGAGAAAAGTATTGCTTGTAACGAATCTGATATCCGGGGGGAACTGCTATGGTATTTTCAAAGACATTGCGCAAATACTAGTAAGACTGATAAGGCTGCTCTCATAGCAGTTAAAACGTTTCAAAAATGTAGATGTTGAGGTTTTGAGTTATTAAAAGTATGACCAATTAGAACTTCAGGAAGACACATTAGTGAAAAAAAAGCAATGATGTTGGCAATTTTATAATCGGATTGACCCCATGCTCCATTATGACAACACACACTTATAATTACAGTAATGTCTAAATGAGTACTAAATATTAAGGCTGTAATGTAATGAGTCATGTTGTTTTACACATGTTTTTAGCAGACCACAATGCTAACAGCATCTGATGACTTGGTTCTTGTTTCCTTTCCAAGAAAAGCAACCCAAAACTCTTCACAGCAACCTGTTCCTGCTTTCCTGTATGGGTCAGGAAACCAGGCCTCTTGTTTCCTCTCCACATGTTGCAACAGGAAGAGCATTGCAGAGCTACTTCCTAAAGGAACTCTTCTTGCCCACCCCTTCCTTGACAGCCCTGAAAGAATTATGTGTATTATGTATGCTGGGGGAAGGAGAGCCAGATTGCATGTTAATGCAGGTCACAGTTACAATGCAGCAGATCTCAAAAAGGTGTAAGGTCTGATAAGGAGAGAGTCTTCTCTACTTGCTGTGTCAAATCACCAATAGTTTATCTAAAAGTCTATGCCCTTGAAGCACAAATATATCTTGTTTTTAAGCATAACTGGAAATACATTTCTGTCAAGAAAAGTTGTCTGGTCATATGACTTTACATAGTTTATGCAGTTATTTTTCCAGTCCCAGAGATAATTAGCATAAGGGCAGTTTGCCAAGCTAAAGCTGAGAGAATATCCTTCACAGCCTTTCTGGGCATTTGTGTCCTTTTCCAATTTTTATGCTGCTGTCACTGGACTCTGGCATTTCTTACCCAATTCATTTGCTTTCTGCGGTAATCATATGCAATGAAGATATGCATGGCCAACATTTAAACAGGCTGTGGATCAATTAGTGGTCTTAAGTTTATCTGATTTTTATCAAAGAAGACAGAGCTTTGGGTCGATTGTCAGAGCCTGTGTCAAGTTGACCTTTTCAGAGACGTCTACATTGCCAGTCCCTTGGGCAACTTGTTGTCCCCTGTTAGTCTCTGAATGGCAGAAGTCTGTTCTGCTCAAGCACAAAGTATACACAGATGTCTATATTACATTCTTATAGGTTTGACAGCAACTGCATGTTGTATCTATAAACTGTCCTTTAGCAGTGACACTTCCTCAATGATGATAAGCTAATTTATGCAACTAAATCTCCTTTGTGCAGAAATGAAAGCTAATTGAGTCATTACAAAGTAATTCAGGAAGGAATACCTTGTATAAATTGGCTTACTTTATAAATCCTTCTCAAGTGGTTTTCATGCATCCTAAGTGGTGCTAAGCAGTTTTGCTGCCATCACGTACTCGGATAAAAAAGACAGCTTTACAGAGCTATGAAAATATTATTTTAAAATGGCAATTGGAAGAGACAAGAAAATAAAGGTAAAAAGAAAAAGCATATACAAAATAAAGAGGAAAGGTTTTTATTACCTGAATCAGTGGTAACATCCTCCTGGCTCTCTTTTCTTGGAACTTCAGCCTTTGAAGGAACACGTTCTTCTGTAAAACACATAACTATAAATGAAACCCTGAAGGGACACCTCAGCTGACAGGAATTACAGCCCACAACAGTTTGAAAGCCACACTATACATTTCCAGATTGTAAACCCTGTTTACTATTTTGTATTTATACAGAAGTTTGAACATTGTTATTTCTGTGGTTTCCCCCACCCATCCAAACACTCCAAGGGCTTTCTTTCGAAATCTAAATTGTGAACATCTGTTTCCCTTTTCACTCTGCTCTGAATGCAGTCATATAGAGAGCTGCAGTTCTGCTGTTTTTCAGTCATTCTCAGACAATTAGAATGATGGTCCTCTTCTGCTACGTACACTTCTTGCCAGGATAAAGAAAATGAAAATAAGGATTGAAAAAGTATCCTCAGCCCATCCAAGAACTCAGTTCTTAAGAGCAGCATGCAGAGAAGGCAGAGGACATCTTACCTTCAGCACTGTCCTAGAGGCACACTAGCTCAACACCTGCCTGATGGGAACACAGCCACTACGGAAGCCATGCCTTCACTGCTCCTGCCCACCATGCCTGACCATGCGTTTAAGCAAGCCAGACTGTATCAAACAACTTAGTGCAAGTTTAGGAGAAGAAAAGAGAAAGCCTGGCAGTGATCAGCTCTGAAGCATGCTTTCTGGCTAGCAGGCTTGGAACAGTCTGAAATCCCCACAGGCAATTTCAAAAGATGTGCTTCATACTTCCTGTCCAGCACAGACAGAGAACTCTCTCATGCCCAGACCCTTGCTTAAGTAAATCCACACTCCACTCAGTACAGGGACATCAGATCTGCTTCTCACATTTCACAGTCAACAATTCTGTTGAGGAGGCAAAAAAGGGAACAAACTTTGAGGTTTTTAGCTGTATTCTGTGTTTAGGTTAATAAGGAAGTAGAAACAAATTTATCTTGGCATTTACAGTATATCAAAAGTGACAAAGCTGCTGTACTGAATGAGGAAATAGTATATTGATAAACTCGCTTCTCAAACAAGAATCGGACTTTCAATACATTTAAACTGTTTGGCTTTGCTAGTCACCACAACTTACACAGATAGTCATGCTTTTTTTTAAAGGCATATATTTCAGCAACTAATTTTAATGTTTTACTAATGACAGACAACAGATAAAAACCTCACAGCTTTTAAAATGTTCCTTACTGTGCAACTTTTATGTAATTGCCTATTTACTTTGACAAAGAGTGAATTTTATATGAACAGTTCAAAAGATTTTTAGCCTTGTAAAAATTTAATCTATCCACAAGACTGTTCTTGCAAACATTAAAGCAGATGTTTAAAGTACGACAGTAGACCTGTTGGAATGAGTATGCATAATTGCTGCTAACCTCAATACACAGTCCTACAAATGCTACAATTACATCATAAGATTTACTCTACAAAGATCTTTGAAATTCTGCCCTACTAAGCCAGCAAGAGTTTTTGCTCCCTGACTCTTGGCTAGTTAGAAATCTAGTCAATATGAATATAAACTATTATTTAAGCCAAGCAGGGGGGAAAAAAAAAAACACCCTAGGAAAAACACCCCTAACAATAGAACAAAAGAAATCTGAAGCACACTGAACTATTTACTCTTTCAAACATATTCCCTACTTGGCATTAACACTTGTTACGTATTTCCAAGTATGCTCATTTCATTAAGAACTCACAATTGGAACATAAACGGAAAATATCCATCCCTATGTGCTATCTGGAGCACTAGGAGGCACTGTCATTCTGTGGCTTCCCGACCACGGTTACACCACTCACAGGGAGCAGTATCCCAGTATCAGCCACATTTTCTAGGATTGCTCCCTTCTCCCAGAACAACTCAGCTTCATCCAACATGCACTGTATTGTATTATACTTTGATTAAATAAATGTTGATATTACTGAATGTTTGGACCTAAATCAGTTGATGTGTTGGACGTACTGTGGATTTTAATTCTATCACTTGTCATGGCATCAGACTAGCTTAAACTGAGGACTGACTCCAGAGGGTGTCTCAACTGAAATAAAACAGCAGCAGAGGTTGGAAGATATTTTTTTCATAAGGTACAGTTGAATACATATAGATTGCATTGTGCCTTCATGGAAAAATTTAGAATATATGCATTCCCCTGAAAAATATATTTCCTAGAAACAGTTGTTCACCAGATCCACATCTGAAGATGTGAAAATATCTGAATCAAAGCTTTTTGAATACTGAAAAGGTCACAAATTCAAACAAAGACTGTCTATTCACATACAGGTTTGGATCCCAACCATCACCACTTATCCCACTTTGCTTTACACTGCAGAGTTGTCACAGAGAGGACAAACTTTCAGGTGCAATTAGACTGGAAGAGGCACTCCAGAAGCACACTGGACATGGTCCAGCTGCTAATGGACATTCAGTCCATGGTACCAGGCTGAAGTGTCTCCATAGGAAGCCTCCTATGAAACACGCACAACAAACATCAGGTCCTTGGCACATACCTGTGCAAATGGTCCACACTACTTGATAATGTGATCATACTCAGAGTGGAGAAGTTGTAACAGGTTTGGCTTAGGGTAGTGAAAAAGAACCTGTGGTTCTTACTAGTGTTTTCTGGTATTATGTTCTGAAGCATTATGTGTAGGAGGTGTCCTTTAAACATAGCAACCTCAATTAGCTCCGAAATTACAGATGCAGTCTGATACAACATACTAAAGTTTGTGTTACAACATGGCAGAGTCAAAAGATGAGAAATTAAATCAAAAATACAGCAGAAGTCCATCTGTTTTTTTAAGATCAGTGCATAAGGACTCATGCATACCTTTAAATAATCTAGTCCTATTTTTCCTCTGTATCTCTTCTTCACACCATCACTACCCCTGCAGTGATAAAATATTCTTTTCCAGCTTCTCACTATGTCAAAATGAGACTAATCCACACTAATCAAACCAGTGAACTCTTCCAGAGCTGTAGAGCCAAAGAACTCCTAAGATACAGATTATGTTTCATACTCTGCTGATACTTAGAGACTGTAATGGCAAACAATCTACTAAATTTTTGTGACAATGCAACAAGGAACTAACTATATTTGTTAAAGGTTTTTCCATTTAGTCCATGAAAGTTGGTGAAAATAACTTATTTATTCAGTTTGCAGTCTGAAGAAATAAAAGCAGAAAAATAATCACCCAACCACAGATGATTCTACCATCCACTAAACTTAAAAAGTGAACAATGAATTCTACACTTGCTGAGTTTTTTTACATGAATCCATCATCATTTGTTTTTCCAATTTCTTTTTCTTAAAGGGGAAGGAACTGTAAAATGGATGAGAGTTTGGCTGGAACAGCACATTCCTCCAATGGAACGTGGTATCTCCATGATAAATATGCATAAACTTAGCAGTTTCCTCTAATAACAACCATCTTTTTATATTAAACTCAAATTTAATGCCATTATTATTTGGTATTCTATTTCCTTCTAATTTTCAACACACTGTCATTGCACAACACTAGTTTACACCTTGGATAATCTCAGCTTGTGCGTTAATATATTCTATTCAACACTTTGATAACAGTAAACAAAACCAGCTCAGCTATGCAGCAAAATCTACCAAACCACACAGATGGTTATAAGCTTTTCATTGTGTGGTTTCCATAGCGATCATATTGCAAATCTAGAGCTACTTGCAAATAAGCAGTTTGTATTTACATGCCTTTCGGCTGCAGCATGGAACACAACGTGTGCAGTTATTATTTCAATCATATATTGTTAGAAAAATCATTGGAAGATGTTTTGATCCGTTCAGCTAAAAACTACTGCAGTGAACTAATTTTTCATCTATTTCATAAGGATACACACACTTGCACATAAGCAATCCCACACTTGTAATGCACATTCATTATCTTCATTTGAAATCTCACTGTGGTGGCAGAAGGTTATGAGCATACAACCAGGTCTTGTAAGACAGACGACTCACAAAAACACTTGCATCACTAAATAATCCATTTTAAAAACCCTCACAGTATCTTTACAGTAGTACTGGGCAGGGAGGACAGATGCATGCAAAAAAACAGGTGTGTACATGAACTCTGCTGACACTGAGTATCGAGGGTCTACACTGCTTTGTGCATGAAAAAGTAAAAGGTACAATGGTGTGCTAACACCAAGAGAATTACTCCTACACGCTGCTTTTTTGCTACCAAATGATTCTGCACAAACGCAAACAAGAACTTTCGAACCCAAATAAGTGCTTACTGCAGAAAAGAGTCAAGACCTTTTCTCTCACAGATTTATAATTTTATGAATTGACCAACCCCGATAACAGATGGATTATTACTCTAATGAGGAACATAAATCTACTGATCTATGTAATTTTTAAAAAATTAGCGAGAACTGGCTTTTTTACAAACAAGAGTATTTTTTCAGAGAAACATTTAATATTTCCAGAGAAGGAGCAATAAACACACAAAATTTAAGAACAATATTGTTTGTATCATTTCGCCAAACTGGCACCTTCTGCTAGCATTAGTAGTGAGCGCCAGTGATCACCTGAGGTCAAAGGAAAAGTATTAATGCCCTGGTTTATGCAGGGCCAGCAAGTTGAGCACTGAGGACAGTGATACCCAGCCTTGGGGATGCTTTCCTCTGCAGTATTCTCACAATACCCATGCATGCCCATACGTTTCACCCAAACTCTCACAGCATTTTAACCTAAGCAGCTCGATAGCCCAGAAATCCTTCATGTATTGCTTTATCCTAGGCTTACTTGTCTTGGTGTGTATTTATGATGGTAGGGATTTTAATTTCTGGTGTCCGCTTTTAGACTCCAGATCCATCCACTCTGCATGGAGATCTCCAAATTCAATTAGCAAAACTCTAGCTTTGATAATCCTCTAACATTCCCAGAGATTTGTCCCTTTCCTCCACTCCTCTTGGACAAGGCAGATTACTAGAAGACTTACATGCAGCTTCTTAACATTTCACCCTGCATTCCCATTAGCAGCCTGGTGTACTCTGTAAACAATGAAATAGCTTAAAAAAGGCTGCTGAAGGTGCTGTTCTCTAGCCATACTGTGAGATCTTGGGGGCAGCAGAGAGGGGATACAGACCATTGTTTTATTAAAGCTCCATCTGACTGTACCAAGGTGAATGGTTTGAGAATGAAAATGCCTCCAGGACAATGACAGAAGTGGGAAACAAGTTGGTTGCCATTTAGAGAAGAGGTAAATATAAGAATTTCTTACCATGACAGAAGAGAGGATGATTCTTATTTTATTCTTACTTGTATGAGTTAGCTAGTTACTACCGAACAGCTCAAACAGAGAAGTTATATTACTGCATGACAAACTTGAGGGGGAAAAAAAAAATTTCTGTAACACAAGCAGAAGAGATAGTGACAGAAATGGGTCATCCAACCACAGGCTAAACACTGGGATTGCAGATGAGGTGACATCAACATAGGAGCAGAAGCAGAAGTTGTATCTGAATAAATGGCCACCACTCTGCTCAGAAATCTGTTGGGAAGGAAACAGGCAATACAGAATTGTATTCCAAGAGAATACAGAAAGAGATCTTTGAGTTATGAACAATATAAAAATGCATTTTAACGAAAAATATTATGCATACTAAGATGCTTCATTTGTGTTTGAGGACAACCCATGCCAATTCCCAGCCCAAATTTCTCCCAGCACATGATCCAAGTCTGATTCCAACATGGAGGCAAAAGGTTTCATTCAAATAAACTACCAGCTAAACTGGATGGGACTCCCAACACTTTCCTGCAAGTTTTAATCAGTTCTTTGAAAAGAACCATTATTTAAATTCTGAAGTGGAGTATATGCACCACTCTACATCCAACCAGTAGACAGTAACAGAAATCTGCTATTAATATTAACAATGTCTTGACCTCCCAAAGGCCTTGAATAGATAGCACTGGCTGTACAAGGTAAAAAAAGCTAAAATCATTAAATACTTAGAGATAGAAGGGATTAGTGGACATTGCTCAGTCTAACACCCTGCTCTAACTCAGAAAGTTAGATCAGGTTTCTAGGAAACAACATTTGGCTTCTTTTGGAACTCCACCCTAAGCTGTTCAGCAGCAGTTCATAAGGGTCTGTGCATTTTAATAGCTCACGTATGAGACAGCTGAAACTAATGACTTCACAGACCAGGATTAGCTCAGATTACTCAGTTTTGTCCAGATCTTACCAAGTCTCCAGATGTGAGGTTTCCTGTATTCCTTGAGAAATCCTGCACTTTTTTTCCCTCAGCTGCATGCCTTGTGTCTTGAAAAGGTGCTACTGTGCACCACCATTATTCCCAATTGTCTAAGCAATCTGAATAACTAAACCAGCCATCTCAGCTAAAAGAGAAGCACTGCCTCCTCTTGAGAAGACCCTGGGAAAGTTACCTCATCATCCTCACCAAAAAGGTTAGTAGATTTTGTTATAAATTAACTCAGGATCAGTACTGCAGGAAAAGGAGGGCAGAAGGAGAAGTGATACTGGAGTACTGGAATGTCACTTAGGCATTTTCTGGACAAAAAAAATATCTCTCTCAAAACAACCTTTCTGTGACACCATCCAGTGAACCTAAGCATATGTTATGATCTGGCTTAATCAAAACCAAAAAGCAGATATAACATCCCCTTCCTAACAAAAGCATTTTGGAGTTGCAGCATTTGCTAAACTAGAGAGTACAGTAAACAAAAAAATTCCCAGTAGCACTAGCAAACACACTTCAAGGCTGCAGTTCTCTAGTGTTGAACAAAATAACCTTGTTTGGATCATACAACTATTGCTACGAAGAATAACAGAGTGAAGTAGTAGAGAGAAATGAGTACATCTGGAGAACTGTTTGAGAAAAAAAATGCCTCTTTCTAAAGATATTGGTGAAAAGGACACCACATTACTCCTATATTACTACACCCATAGCCATCCACATGAACTGTACTAGCACAATGGATTTTAAAAAATCATGTTTTTAAAAGCTAGAAGATATTTTATGACCTCTCACTAGTTTGCTGGAAAAAAAAAAAAGCAACAAAATATTCTTCTACAGAAAGCATTTTTATAATGTTTTAGGGCAGAAAGTATGAAGACTGTGATCAAAGAACCCATCTCTGTCCATGGAGGAAAAAGAGCTACTCTCACACAAAATAGAAAACTGAGCATTGTTGACAAGGTCATCCACAGTTGCCGCAAAGCAGATCTTCTCACTGTACAGTGCATTATTTTACCATTTTCAGGAATGTAGCAGAATGCTTTGCTTACCTTCCCTACTTGCTGAGATCTGAATGTAACACTTTTCCTCTTTCTTTTTCTTTCCTTTCCCCAGTACCAAGTGTTCCAGTACCTTTGCTTCCCTGCCCTCGCCCCATTCTGTAGTCACAGCCAATATCCTTTTCAGACCCTACAGATGTTGTACATTAACCAAACAAAGAGGTTGTTAATATGAAAGTTGCTCTGTCCAGGACTTCACAAGACCATTCAGGCTTTAACAAAAAACTATCACAATGGGAATAAAAACATTCTCAGTCACCTGAATGACATAACAGAATGTATTCACTCGGACAATTGCCACAGAGGTACAGGCAATTCCGGGTTCTAGTTACGAATATATAAAGATTTCAGGAACTCAGTTTCCTGCTTGGAGCTCTCCTTGCAAATAAGCAATCTTCACTCATATTTTGAGTGACAGCTGAATCAAGTAGGCAAGTTTCTAGCACTAGTCTTCCAAACAACAAATAATCTAAAATCTCCATTTAAACAAACAAACAAAAAAACCCAAAACCTTTACATTCTCTACATTCCATTTTTTTCTTGGAAAAACATAGATGCAAAAGAATTAACAGTTTGTCAATTTAAAGTTAAAGGAGGAAAAATTACTAGTCTGACAGAATTGGGAGGAACAGAAGTATGTAAAATCTCAGTTACACCAACAGCAAGCTTGGGAGGAGAGGAGGTAGAAAATAGGCAGGAAAAGCAGAAGTACCTACGAGGGAAGACCATTTAGAATGCCTAATTTTTGAATACTAAAATTTCTTTGACAAAATTATCTAATTATTATTAATAAAATGCAATACAAATATGACAAAGTGCAATGTGCACTGCATGGAAATCAGAGATGGGTTTTGCACTGACCTTTTTATTTCCTCATGAAGAAAGACCAAATAATAGTAATTCTTCTCAAGAGAAAAGATAAAGGTCATCACAAGCAAGTTCAATCGTAGATATGCACACAGTGATTATAATAAAGAATAAAAGAAATTACAGGGAGATCCACTTCCAGAAACTTATTCATTCATATCCCATTTTTATATTCACAGACACTTTGTACTTACAAATAAAGTAACTATTTCAGGGATGTTTTTTCAGAAATGAAGTATCTTAGGATTGTCTAATCCTATATGCTAAGTGAACTGGTCAGAATATATTACATTGAGAAAACAAAAAATTATTTGATGGGTCATTAAATAAAGTGAAAATTTCTTAAGTGACTTCAGAATGCAGCTCCTTACAAATTCCTTCATTTTGATTAGGTACTTCTTAAAATGTTACCTACACTTTTTTGATCAAGATTCATTAGATCATTTCCTCACCTTAACAGAAGCATCTCTGAAGGTAAAGTTTCATGTCAAATTTCAACAAAAGCATAATTTCGGCTCCACTTTTAAAAGTGTTCCTAAAATCTCAAATTTGGCATACAAAATTGAGACAATAGGAATCTTACCTAAATCCCTATCTAAACACGTAAAGAAGGAATAAAATATTTTAAGATACTGCTCTTACTTCCTCCACGATGTAGATGAAAGCTTCTCATCTAATTATTTAGCTGATTAACAAAAAATGCTTCACTCTCTGTGTTCCCCTCACCATTACAAAAATGTACTTGTAATTATTGGGCAGAATGCAAATTAGTATCTTGAAGAGACACAACAAACAACAATTCTTAAGTTGAGTCCATGGTCCCATTATACATTCACAGGAATTTGTGCTAGAGATTGTTTGCCTAAATACAATGTGGCATGCATGTAAGTACATTCTTACATACAAACATAATAAAGACTTATGTGAATTCATTGTAACTGAAATAAATTTGTTTGTTCTCTCAACCCATATTGGCTCTTAGTTATGTAAATAGTTTAAGTGTTCAACATGACTTTTTATAAACTTTATTATTAAAATGTTTTGCTAAAATAAATGTGACGCTAATAAAATCTACATAGAAAATATAAATATTTCCCTATGAAATACTTTGAGGAATCAAATATCAATTGACTCATCTATACTGTACAACTCTGTACTACAGTGTTATTTGATAACCATGTACAGCAGTTATATTTCTCAATCTTAAATTTATGATAGACAGAAAAAGTCTATAAATGTCAAATAGAGTTTCTTATACTGAGTGATCAGCATCAAGACTTAAGTCTAAAAGCCGTTTATGAAAACTGCATCTCCTTAATTGTGATAAATGTGACTTTAGATAATATTTACATACATAGAATTCATAAAGAAAGCATCTTGCTTAAACCTCATAATATCCTTCAATAATCTGCAGGGTTAATTTATTTCAATTTATAGTCTGATTCCAGAAACTAATTTACTCAAAAAAGGGACAAAAGACAAGGCATAGCTCACTTTAGTGAAAGGAAACACAATACAGTTGTTGGCATGTTTCCACAAGAAAGTCTGGCTCCCATATGCTTTTCTCGTAACTCGTTGTAAAATTCTTCTATCAAGGCATTTTTGCATTCCCTGTGTTGATCACTAACTGTACACTGACACCAAAAAAAACCAATCAGCACCTTTCACCCTTTGGGTATTTTCATTAAAAGTAACATACCCACACCACAGCCACTTTGCACTGTTTATGACCCAGGCTATTAAACGAAATTATGTCAATTATGCTAAATCCCTTCTCCAACTAAAATGATGAAATAAAGTGAAAATATTCTTGCTACGATTGACTAGTATCAGGGTAAATCAGAAATATGCAGAAAATTATAGCTGCAGTGAAGACTGTTTACACATATGATATTTAGGGTAATGTTCCCATCTTCATTTCTACAAATACTATCTTGTTCCTTGATTCTCAAACATTAGGTCAAGAGTGCGATGGGCAACTCTGGATGTCATACCTTACCAGCCCTACATGCCACACACCATGATGCACCTCAGAGAAAAGAGGTAGGACACCACTATATGGGAATAGTTCATAAGCAGGAGATGACAACTGCTTCCCAGGTTAATGTGGAATTGGCATGCAGTTATATCTCAGAAGAACCCAGGGCTTCTAGAGTTCTATTTGAATTCACCCACAGCCAGTACTTTGGGATTACCAACCTCTCATGCCAGAGACACAACAAAGTCCCAGTTGCACTGTAAGAGCACTACTTGCAGGCTTGAGTTAGGCAGTTTAACCAGAAACTGAGTCTTATGACCTGTATAGATGTTATGACAAAATCATACCCATCTTGAACTTCTGTTTATTGAATTATCTAAAACTACTGTTCAATATTTAGTAATGGAAATGTGTCACTTCTTATCACAGAATCATTGTATTGTTTGGGTTTGGAGTGACCTCAAAGATCATCATGCTCCAACGCCCCTGCCATAGGCAGGGAAAGCTTCCACTACATCAGGCTACACAAAGCCCCATCCAACCTGGCCTTGAACACTTCCAGAGATGAGGCAACCACAACTTTGCTGGACCACCTGTTCCAGTGCTTCGACACCCTCACAGTAAAGAATTTCTTCATAGTATCTATTCTTAATTCTTAAGGAAATAAAATTTGAGAGAGGTATGCAAACAAGTATAAATTCAGTTAGTATATTTTGGGACAATGGAAGCATGACCCTCATGCTAGGATCCACAGGCTTTCCTGCAGGTAATGCTTTGTTTTGAAAATGCGATTCCTTCCTTTAATTCCCAGTTTTATTCCCAGTTGCCTTCAAGATTCAAGAACAGAACAATTGTTACAGCCTGCTAAGACAAAGTGCTTCCACAAACCAAAATGGAAGTACTGGAACCTCTTCCTTAAGGATATTGAAGGTTTCAGAGATCTTAAACTAGTTTTCATTAAAACACAAACTCAGAGTTTTTAGGTGGAAGAAAATAAGATCTGCTAGGAAAAGTAAGACATCAAGAAAAAGAACTGAAAGAAAATATCCCCTGGTGACAACCATCCGCTTTCTGGATGAAAAAATTTTCCTCCTAGCTTGATGTCTAATCCAACTCTCACTGACTCACCAAAAAACTTTCCTCAGCCTCTTCTGGCTTCTTAAGAAAGCATTCTTCCCTTTGCTGCTGAAGCTTACCTGTATGCCTTCATTCTGCGCTTCCCTCGAGCATCCCTCTCTCTTCTCTAGGGCACAGCAGCCTGCTGCATCTCACCCTCTCTGTCTGGTCCACTGTGTGGTCTAGGAGCTGGACCCTACCGACCATTTTCTTTTCCTAGGAGCAACCACTCTGCTTCTTTCAAAGACACCTACCCAGCCCAGCATCCAAGACAAATAGGCAAGCAGCCTTTTCCTATGTTACCTTCTTTATATATCTGTAAACTAAACAAGACATCTATTGCAAACACAGTACACGGTAACACACAAACAAATCAGATATACATGCACACAGTCAGAAAAACTCAGGAAGTTCTGGTTAATTAGTAGTATTTTGTTTGTCTAATTCCTCTGTTTCGAGGAGAGTGGGAAGAAAATTGAGTAGCACACTGAGAGGAAGACATATACAGAAAGATTTGTGTTCATGCCTTTCTTAAGGCTGAAAAAATTCAAATGAGAGATTTTTATCTACAGAACAGAGTGATTAATTCAGCCTTTAAAACTCACCTTGCTGGGTCTTATTTGAGAATTCAGTTGTACAAATTATGGTTCTTTAATAGCTACCTTGTGGAAACCAGACAAGTTGAGAAGCGATACCCTGAGGCACCACATAACCTCTGGTTGATCTTGTTTCTCAAAAAATTCGAATGGTTTTAATAGCCTGATATGCAGTCACTCCGCCAGAAATTCAAAAAGTAAAGGTTCCTTGATCCATCTATATAGTATTTATCACATTTATACCCAAGCAGTAGAGCAGGCCCAATATCTCTATTTTCATAAATATACATAATACAACCAACATTTTGCTTTGAACTTGCTAAACTGCAGCAATTCCTCAAATTTATGGTTAATAAACTATCTCGCATACCAAGACATTTCTTCTGAATGCTTTGCATTAGAACTACTGCACTGATTCTTAATTAGATAAAAACAGTCCTACCATAGAAAACTATTTTGCTTTCAAAAGAACAAAATTTGGGTCCATAACCCATTGAAGACATGTATGTATAAACAAAGCTTTGTTCACATTTAACATGAAGCCAGCTGTCAGAGACAGAGTCAACACTGAAAAAAAGTATGATACAAGTAAAATTACTTTGTGTGACTCTTGTCTTGCCAGGATGACAAGGTTTGCTGTGACAGGATTCTATCTCTTAATAACAGATTCTGTCACATACTGTTCACATCAGATTGGTTTTACAAATCAATAGTGTCAAATATTGTTTAGCACCGGTGCACAGAAAATAGTATAAAAATGAGTGATCAGTACTTGCAATACAATACATTCTTTCAGTAAGTAAATTAATTTCAATGAGTTGTGTGCTAATTATTTTTAAAAAGAGTCCTTTAAGCATAGAAAAGTATGACTAAATATACTTCCTTTTTAGATATTATTAAGTTGTATATTCTAATTTCAAGCAAATAAGCTTTAAAATGCCAATAGACAGTAAGCCCTTGGTTTATTTGGTGGTGGATTTTTGGTTGATTTTCTGTTTGGGTTTTTTTGCTCTGATTAGGCTTCAGGGTATTTTTCTTTTAATCTCTGAAATACAGATATAAAAATCAGCTATTGCTAACCTGAGACTTTGATAAACACAGCCTTTCCAACATCAACTCCTTGAATTTGTTGTAACAGTTGATCACAATGTTGAGGAGGTCACTTCTGTTTTCTCCAGTTGTAAACTCTGAAATCTGTGATGCCTGAAACATTTGAAAACTATGAAGTCTCACATGAAGTTCAGAGAGAGAAGAAATACCTCAACTTAATAGCACACATTTTCCATTTACTATAGATATTGTAATTAACTGCTTTCTCACAACTGACCAAACTTTCTGCAGCAGACGTATATCACTAAATAAAGAACACTCTTAGATTTTCTAAGGGTATTTCTTAGTAGAAAAATCCACATGAAGTCCCATCAGTCAATATACCTCTCACATGCAAATCAGACTAAATATGAAAACTCAGTTATTATTCCACTTTTACCGGCCTTCTCACTTGCACTTTTGTAAATGTGTGTGTGATGAGAGAGCAGGGGTTGAATTGCATCACGGACAGTAGGCTTTCTGACAGCTATGGGCCACCTGTTGTTCATAGACTGCCACTTAACATTCACTTTAAAAGAAATGCAGAAGAGCCTGTAAACCTTATTTTTCCTAACAAAGACTTGCCACTCAATAGACATCTCCTTCTTTTCAGCTACACCAGATTGTCTTACCTCCTCTTCCATCACTGACACCCAACATCAATAGAAAGAAGGGTTCCCTCTTTAGATGTAGGATTACAGTAATTGAAGATAATGCCCAAGCTCTTGTGGCAAACAAAAGCTGAGGTCCAGGTATCAAGTTCCTAACCACCTTATGGAGGCAATGTCTTGAAATATTTGTCTAGATTCATAACTCATGTCTCGTGAGCATTTAGTACTAGCTGAAGGACACTTCAAGATATACATAAATCCCATAAGTGTACTGCCTCAAAACTCAAAGTGACAGAATTCAGGCACAGCTCCATTTCATCATAAATGTCGGGATTCAACAATATCCAGTTGAAAGAGATTGGTTTTCAGTCATTTCCACGTCTGGCGTATCCCAATGATCAAAACAGCAAAACAACACATCTTGGACCTAAAAAAACCCTTTTCTTCACTACGCCCTGACACTAAAAGGTAGTTTGCTTTTCACTGTTTTTCTATTGTTTTAATTACTTTTGAATTACAGCAAACTGAGTAAGCCCTGTAGCATTTCCTTGTCCTTATTCTGGCATCCACCTATCAGCAAGATAATATATACAGAAATACTCCATATATACAAATAATACAATGGCTAAGCAAGCGAAAAAATTTCTTAAGAACACAGATACAATTTTTGAAAAACATTGTTTTGAAGAATCCTCGCTGTTTTAAAAGGGGAAAAAACCTCTCCCTTGATGTGTTCTTGAATCTGAAAGGTGTTTTCATGGAAATTATTCAAAAAACTTTCAGTAATTACTTTGAAAACTTTTCTTCAATACTGTCCTCAAAAACGCTGACCTTACATCCAGTCCTTTGAACTTCAGTTATTCCAGATCCTACTTATACTTTGAAATCATTTACTAATTAAAAGCACTTAGTTTTTTTTCTGTGGAAGAAAAAAAAAATGACAGCTTATCAGCATTATATACAACTTCTGTGGTCAAGAAGTAAGGAATTCCCTAACTACTTGCTGGGAGGAATTTAGACCATATACCAAGATATATAATGTACTGACTTAACAGCGATGATCACATATAATGTCTCAGATTCCATAATCACCTGTGTCTCTGCTGACTTAAACCTACTGCTCTGGTTTGTAATGACCAATTTCTTCCTTTTAGCCTACAGGTTTTAGGAACAGATTATACATCTGTAATGCACCACTGGGACTGCTTGACACCAAACACTGTGTTGGGCCCGGACACCCTGGGTGTGATATACTGAAAACTCTAAAATAAGCAAAGGTGTCCTGAAAAAGAATTTTCATTAACACAGTGCTGCAAAATCTTCACTGCTAGTGTCAAAAAGTCAATATTTCTGACACTACATTTTTAGAACACAAATATTTGCCATGAGTCGGTGTTCATGAGTGACAGATCAAACTTAAATTCCACTACGTAACCATTACTGCCTTCTTCCCAAGAAGAGGTAAGACAGAGATATGTTCTTTTTTTGGCCCACCTTCATGCTCATGAAAGGGATATAACATCATAAAAACAATTTCCTTCTTCAAAACTCAAGCAGTCCAGCAAGAAGTGAGAATGAGGATGGTATTAAGTTATGCTGCCTAACTGCAGTGGTTTACTGTTAGAAAAAAATAAAGCAACAAAGCTGCTTAAAGTGACAACCATAAGAAACAGGATGATCATTCCCTACATTCATATTCAATGTCAGAAATCAGTTCTGAAACAACATCAATGTAATTTTAAAACTATTTAAAATAATTTAACATCAGGAAACAAATTGTTTCTTTGCACAGCACATTTCTTACTGCATGAAAGTTAAACCATTTCTTACCTTTCCCTGCTCTTTGCCTCAGCTACAGAGAAAGAGAACAGAAGAAAAAAGCCAACATAAGATTGAAATTTCAGTATGTTAGCTTAGATTAACACTTCTTTTCTCCTATTGTGCAAGAGTGTGGTAGACAGTACACAAACTGAGTTGAGGCTGTAGATAGGACTAAGGTGGAAGGCAGTAGTTAGAATTGCAGTTTTGGGTATGTGTTCCACCCAGACATGAAACTACAGAAGACAATACTGAAGGCCCTCAAAATTATGTCACTGAAACCTCATGTTAATAAAAAAAATTTCTGTCCTCAAGGGCTGTAACAGATGGCAACAACTTTAAAGCTTTTATGACAAGGACAACTCCACTGTTTAAAATACCACTAAACTAGAAACTGTGCATCTAGGTAGTTCTACCCACACACAGTTATTTAATACTACAGTTTCACAGGCTGTTTTCTGTTACAGCTTACAACATTCAGGCGTGGACTGCAAAATCATATAGAGTATACTAAGGCAGAAAATAAAAAACTATTTAAGCAAAAATGGGCCTTTATTGACATTATTTTTTAATTTTACTTAGCCAAGTTTTCGTCTGTGGTTTTATTAAACACCAAAAAGACTAAAGCCCAGTTTGTTGAAGACAGTATAAAGATTTCTTTTCCTGAAGAATCTTGCAAGGGAAGTTTTTCAAGTTGGTAAATCTTTGGCAGTTTGGATGTTTTTGACTTTACCTGAATAATCACAGTAAAACACTTAGTAATACTGAGAACCAAGAAAATGATGCTTCTATGGTAAATACAAATTTCTGTGCACCATTAAAGAAGAAAGTGACTTGAATCAGAAGATTAAACTTCTCACATCTCTTTGTATCCCCTTCAACTATCAACCCACTCGTCCTGCCAGCAGACAGTACAGTGAGTATCACTGAAATCTGTGCTTTTAATAGACTAATAGACTGTTACCATATGAGATACTGGTTTAAAGTTATCCAGCTTTTGCCTGGAAAATTCATATATGCTGTCTCCTGCCACAGGCAGGAAAAAAACAGCTAAGCAATGAGATAGGTAGAGAATACAGCATCAGTTAGTCCTGATTACTGCAACAGTTCTCAAAATTTCCCAGTTTTCAGATCTGTGCAAAAATTTCCATATTCTCTTTTTAATCCAAACACTCTTTATTCAAATACCAAACCCAATATTACTAAATGAACTGGCTTAAGTTGCTTCTAAAATGGTGACATAAAAACCACTGAAGAAACACAGAAATGCAAAATTTTACTTACTTGAGAAAATGCAAATTATAGACAAATAAATAATAACAATGAGCAGTATACCTGAAATTCAGTATTTATAGAACCAGTGGATCTGTGAAAACAGAGGATTAGAAGCCCCTAACATGAAAATGTTTTGAGGATAAAAACAAAGCCAAGATTAATTTCTTGTCCCTCTTCACAGGGATCTAGTATACTTGCCTTCTGCATTCCAGAGCTTAGCATAGTTTTGCAGCTGTACANCCTTGACCATGAAAGGAAGAAAGAGTAATTCACTTACCTGGGAAAACAGAAAGGACGGCCAACTATAATTAAATGCAACCAATCAGGCCTAATTAAAGGAGACTGGACCAAACTGGAGTGTGCTCTTTTACCATCAAGTTTAGATGAACAGCTATACAAGAAACAAATAAGGCCTACTCCTGTGAGGTTTGTCAACTAGCATTTCATCCAACACTCTTCAATATGATATGGATTAAGAAGGGAAGGACTGCTCTAAGGCATCAGAGACATAGGTTTGTAATTCCATTTAAGCATATGATTATTAAAGCACATGTATGGAAGATAAATGGACTAAAGAATTACCTAAAATCTATTGCAAACTTATGCTCTGTTTTTACTTAGTTATGTCAACACATCAGAGTCAAAATTAAGAGCTCCACTGTAAAAGGTAAGATAGACTTTTCTGAGAAGTTTCCAGTGCAAATATATGAGAAGGAAAAAGCATTAAGAAAGATAACCCCTCGTTGATAACATGAAAAAGAAGCACCACTCCAGGATCACGGGGAAATAAATTAATTTAACTAAAAACTGAAACTAGATTTCTTGAACTATCCCTTCTTTGTGATGTTATTACATTTCAGGTTTATTAGCCACATTACGAGACAAAGGCTTCTGAAAAATTGACATAAAAATGGGATGAAAGTGAAAACACCCTCAATTCCTGAAGAATCATACCAAGGCAGCAATTCTCTGAAGACAGAGATCAAAGCAAAAACCTCAAAATATATATTAACTAATGGCCCTCTCCCAACATTGTATGTATTACTGCTCCAGATCTACTTACTGTTTGAGATTCAAGTGAACAGGCAAGAAAAGTGAAGCTCAAAAAAAGAGTAATTTATCCC